>PVIC010016748.1:0-33541 GCA_004025085.1 Thryonomys swinderianus | reverse complement strand
CAGGCTGGCCCTGAGCTCACTATGGTGCCCAGGCAAGCCGCCGCGAACTCAGCAATCCTCCTGTCTCTGCCTCCCGAGTGCTGGGATTACAGACGTGAGCTACCACGCCCAGCATTATATGTGGTAACCGGGGATCGAACTCAGGTCCTTGCGCTTGTGAGGCAGGCGCCGGAACCACTGAGCAAACCCTCCGGCCCAAGATTTATCTTTTTTGTGAATGTGCAGGCCACTTAATTATAATGGAATTGATGACAATTCAATCTACATCTTGTTAGTTTTTTTTTAAATTCATTTGTTTTTACATTTTCTTTTGGATAAATTGAAAAATCTTTGTGATTCCATTTTGTCTACTTTACTGATGTATTTGTTTCTTTTCAAATTTTTCTTTATTGGTTTCACTATAGTTTACAATATATACCTTTAACCTGAGACCAATTTCATATGTAAATAAAACTGTATCAATCAGCTTTTCTTCATTGGCACACCATGCCCAAGACCCACAGTGTAAGGGAGGGGAGATTAATTTGGCTCACTGTTTCAGAGATTTTTTAGTCCAGGGTAGGCTGACTCCAAGGCAGAAACATTATGGTGGAAGGGTGAGGTAGAGCAAAGCTGCATAGCTCAGGGTGTCTGGGAAGCAGAGCAGGAGAATGGGTGCTATAGGGGAAGGAGCCAGATACAGTGCCTCAATGGCACACCTCCATGCCTACCCAGACATGTGCCCCACCAAGCCTTGGAAGGACCCCAAAGCCAATTCAAATTGGCATTCCACCCTAACTACCACAAGAACCTTAAACCGGCATTTCTAATTCCTTCCTCACATCTGTTGCACTACTATTTTCATGCATGTCATTTATGCATATATTGTAAAGCCCACCATCCATTGTTACTGTTCATTCTCAAAACAGTCTTGTTATCTTTTATATAAGTAAAATATTCAAAGAGTGCCTTTTATGCTTACCCTGATCTTTCCATTTCTACTGTTCTTCATTTCTTTCAGGTTTCCATCTGGTATATTCTTTCTGACAGACAATCTTCTTTCACAGTGAGTAATGTAATTTAGCTTTTGTTTTTCTGAAAAAAATCTTCAATTTTCCTTAGTTAAAAAATATATTTTTAATGGTTGCAGATTTCTGGGTTGACAGGTTTTTCTTTCAGTACTTGAAAGATGTCACCCATTTATCTTCTGGATTGTACAGTTTCTGAGGAGAATTTTACTGCAGTTCCAAGTTTTGTTTTCCTGCATTTACTTTGTTTTTTATTTTATTATTTTTATTTTATAGTTTTAAAAAATCTTTTCTTGAGTATGTGGTTATAAAATATAATCTTTTATTATTTTTGGAAAACTCATTATGCTTTTGACTAATTTTTCTGCCCCAATTCTTTCTGCCTTCAGTTTCTGAGATGTATTTACTTGTATTTCAGTCAACTCTAAATTTCCTCATAACTTTGGATACTTTACTCGTGTTTTCATTTCTGCTTTCTTTTGTATTATAATTTGAATACTTTACAATGACCTATTCTGTGTTTTCTTTTTGTTTTCTGGAGTTCCAGGGATCAAACTGAGGACCTTGCGCTTGCCAGGCAAGTGATGTGCCGCTGAGGTAGCTTCCTGGCCCCTCGCAATGACCTGTTCTCAAACTCACAGATTCTTGGGGTGTACTTACCTACAGATGAACTCATCCAAGCAACCTTTATCTGTGTAACTTCATTACAACATTATTTATCATTGTGTATTTCTTGTGTCTAATATTTCCATTTCATTCTTACATACTCTTTTTATTGCTCTATTGAAATTTTCCACCCATTCATGGCTATATTTCCATCTTCTCTTCTAGGTCATCACAATATAAAGTGTAACTTTTTTTTTTTTGGCTTTTTTTTGAGACAGGGTCTCGCTTTGTAGTTCAGGCTGGCCCTGAGCTCACTATGTAGCCCAGGCAAGCCGCCACGAACTCAGCAATCCTCCTGTCTCTGCCTCCCGAGTGCTGGGATGACAGGCGTGAGCCACCACGTCCGGCATTGTAGTATGCGGTGTTGATTGTTGGTGGGCGTGTCTCCACGCCCAGCATTCTTTGTGGTTACCGGGGATCGAACTCAGGACCTTGCGCTTGCGAGGCAGGCACCGGAACCACTGAGCTAACCCTTGGGCCCAAGTGTAATTATTTTTAAATTCATTACCTGTAGAACTCTGTATATTATCATTCCAATATCTGAATCAGGTTTGCTTGATTGAATTATATTTGACAGTGAGTTATTTTTTTTTCAATTTTGTATTTGGCTTGTAATGTGTTTAGAAGGGTAGCAGAGATTAAGGTGAATAGTATCGAAGGCTGGACATGGCCCTGCTTCTTCTTATACAAAGTGATTTAATTGTGCAGTTAGGTCAACCCACTCACAAAGAGAGCAGACTTTGTGATTTGCGCTATCTTCATCACTACACCACAGGTTTTTAGTTCCTCTAGTGGCGGGTTGCTGCTACCATATACTTAGAGTGGGAGTTGTGTTTCTGGAAAGTTCTTCTGCTTCTCTTCAGTTTTGGGCTGCCCTTGCACACCTGGGCCACAGAGGGGAGTCTCTGTCTATGTTCTTGCTCCTTTTCCAGCGGTAAGATGTTGCTTGCTATTTGATGCTAGGCTGTTCACAGAGACATGGCATGTTCTCTCTTTTCATGCTCTAGTCTCAGTGGGAAGCAGCCTGTGTACCTGGGCTTTCGGAACAGGACATCTGAGTACATGTGGCTGTCCTCACAGTGACAACAAAACAGTCTCATATCTATGCTTGATCTTAGGCAGGAATTTCCTGTCACTTTTCCAACAGTATAGCAGCCTTATATTTATAGGATCCTGGGCTCAAGAGATAGCCCTGCCCATTCTCCATAGATAGAAGACTTCACTTATGTTCTTTTTCTCAAAAGAAAGTTGTGGTTTTTTTGTTTTTGGGGGTTTGTTTATTTATTTGTTTGTTTGTTTTGCATCCTGGGTGTGAAAGAATTCTCTACCTTTTCCTGGGAGGCAGTGAAGTTCTGGCTTTACACCTCTGCAGAAACAATAGATCTTTACCTATGAGAAGAATGACTGCTCTGCTCCTAGCATTTTAAGGTTTTGCTTCCTAACAGTAAAGGATCCTTCAGGCATGGTGATTCACATCTGTAATCCCAGCACTCAGGAGGCTGAGGCAGGAGGATTGCTAAACTCAAGGCTTGCCTGGACTACATACATAGTGAGGTCAGGACCAGCCTGAGCTACAAAACAAGACCTTGTCTCAAAAAAAAAAAAAAGAGTAAAGGATCTGAGGAAATTCTTAAGGAAGGGCCCCTAACCTTTTTCTTGAGCACCCAGTGTAGGAATACAGAAAACAGCATATAAGTGATGCAAATTGCCCCGTTCTTTGTGTCAGGGCCACTCCCAGTGGGCCCACTATTTCACATACCTTTCTAAAATATATTTTAGTTTGAAATGAAACAAGTCTTTTTAGCAGTTCCTGTACATGGAACATTCACACTTACCTTTGTCATTGCTGACTCAGTCCTCTTGCATGGAGACCCTTCTTTTTGTTTTTAAATTCACAAATTCTTCCTAGACAAGGCCAACATTTATTCCCTCCTTGATAATACTAGCCAACATTAACTTCTGGCTTCCTCCTTCTTCCTCTTCCTTTCCATCTGGGTCCAAATGTTGTTGCACAAACTCAGGTGGCACTCTTCCCTTGAGTTCGCTGTCCCACATGCCAATTATCTCTGGAAACACCCTCACGGACACATCCGTAAGCATCCTTCGTTGATTTCCTAGCTGCTTTTCAGTGCCATCAAGGTGATAATTAGGATTAACCATCATAAATTGGGCATGGTGACACACACCTACAGGGGACTGAGTCAGGAGGATGATAGACTGGAGGCCAACCTGCAGAGCAAGGCTTTGCCTCAAAACAGAAACAAAAAAATATTAACTGTCACAGATAACTGAGTCAGAGAGCCATTTCAGAGCAAAAAGAAGTAATTTCGCTAGCATGTTAATAAACTGCAAAGTGCTATGCAAAACAAGTGGCTTATGTAGTTATGGTGACCCAGAAGGTAAAGCAAATAAGTTCGCTGCACCTTCTACCTTATTCATAGCAAAATCCAAATAAGGCAAGTTGCTATTAGTTCAGTTTCCACCCAGAGTAAGATTTGGAACAGCAATCATAGACATCATTTAGGATTTTGGTTTTCTGATCTTTCCTTAGTCCTTGTCTCAGATCTAGCATGGCATAAGAGAACTTGGATATGACACTGTATGTGTTGGCCTGAAAGTTTGTGTCTTTCCAAAATTCACACATGAATTTTAACCCCAATGAGATAGGATTAATGTGTGGGTTCCCTGTAAGCTGATGAAGCATGAAAGTTCTACACCTGTAGAATTAGTTTTTTTTTTTTTTAAGAGACCTGAGAGAACTTGTTTGCCCTTGTACTACAACAGAAGGTACCATCTCTGAAGTAGAAAGAACCCTCACCAGGCAAGCTTGTACCTAGATCTTGGACTGCCTGGCCTCCACAGCTATAAGAAATAAATTCTTCTGTTTGTAGATTACCCAGCCTAAGGTATATTGCTATCACAGCCTGAACAAACTAATACATTGCCTAAAGAGGTCAGAACTAGGGTAAAATTTCAAAAATATCAGTTCAAAAAGGAAATCTGGTTCAGAGAAATTTGAGTTGAGTCATTATAGTCTGTGGGCTGTGGGGTGCAATACAGGGACAGTGTTTACCAAATAATATAATAAAGAAAAAAATCTTGCTTGTGGAGATATTTGACTACTTCCGGATCTAAGTCTTACATTATTCCAAGAACAATGTTTTGTAGTCTTCAAACCGTAATCACTAAGGACCAGAAGTACATCACACTGGAAGTTGTTACAACTGTTAACAATGATTAAATTAAGGAAAATCTTGTGAGCCAGGCCAGGTAAAAAAAAAAAAAAGGGCTTGGAGTGGTAGCAAACTACGATTTTGGGACCATTGGTTTGTCCAGTTAGCCCAGGAAGTGTAACTATTCTGTTTGCAGTGCATTGTATATTGTATGTTGGTGCTTCCATGTATGATCATTTGTATGCTTTCAACTATTCATGTTTATGGAATTGTATCTGTAGATGCTATGAATTTGTACCTAGTATGTTTCTGCTGGATTTTTGTCATGTTTTTGCCTGCATTTAAATTTTTGTGTGTATCTTATGAGTATTCGAGTGTGTGTATACCTATACCAGGGTTCTAGCATCCCTTAATGGCTTCTTAATTTGTGGAATATTTATTATAGAAGGATAAGCTTATAAACAGAATGAGGTTCTTGTCCCGTCGGGAAAGCTAGAGGTTACACTGGAAGTTTCTCTGACACTTCACGGCCATCTTTTTGATTAATACCTCTTCTCTGTTCTCGCCTCCATAACCCATGTGGGTTTCTGATTCTTTTTGGCCTCTACTCAGGCCATTTCTCTACAAAAGTTGTGATTATGACAGAGATTATTTGGATCACTCCACACATGTTTTTTGACTAGCAGAGGAAGAGCTGTGGCCAGAGGAAGGAGTTTTGTCCCCCATTCTTACTCCACTGAAATAAATCAGTTCTGGCCTCAGTTCTTTCGAGGTGACCTACCAAGATATCTGCTTCTATTCTTTTTTCAAATTTCAAGAAGTAGATATTTTGTATTATTGGAGAAAGGCTGTTGTGTTACTGGAGAAAGGCTCCCACAGAGGAGCGCAGTGGACTTGAGAACTCCACAGGGAAGTCGAATACTGTGAAGTTCCGTAATGCCCAAACACAGGGCTATGGAAAGGTCATTACTCTGCATTTGTTTCTGCTATCATTCCCAGCAGCAGACCAAGTTGGCCACTGCATCATGGTGACCCTTGTGGATTGTAACTCCCCTTTCTTTCCTTCCTCCTCGTAACACTACAAAGCCATTTTGTGAAACTCCCAGGAAGCAGTAGTGCCTTAATGCCAAGGTGTTTTAACTAATGCTGCCGTAAGGTCTGAATTCTGTCCTTCACTTCTGCTGAAGCAGGACTGGGGTGGGGGGGTGTCCTTTGTCTGAGCCAGCCCGTAAAGGGGCAGGAAAACACACACACGTGGGAAGGAGGACACTGTGGTTTTCTTCCAGTCGTTCTTGCAGCATTGATTTCAAGTAAGCATCTCCCTGTTCTATCCATTAAAGGGTCAGACTTGAACAATCTGGGCAGTTCTTTTCCTCCCTGACATTCTTTGATTACTTCTAAAAGTGATTGTTACAAGCCTCTTCAAACTGTGTTTCCAAGCGCCAGCGAGAATGTGGAACAGACATCTTCTTTGAGATCTAGAGTCCTCCTCACTTGTCTATAGATTTAGAAAAGAAGAGAGCTGACATTTATTAAGTACACAATGAGCCAGGTGCTCTCTTCTACTGTAGACTATTATTGCAATAACAATTCATAACTCATAGAATTCGGGAGGATAATGTGAATATATATGTGAAGTACTGGGTACAATGTCTGACAGAAAGGACATATTCAACAAAAGTAACTTTCTGTCTCACTTTCCCTCCTCCCCACCCAGCTCACTACCCTTTAAAAGATGAAGTAACAGAACCTCGGAAAGATGAAATAACTGTTCAATCACCCAAGCTTCTAGCTGCAAAGGCCATGTGCAGCCCATTGCGATGCCTACAGTTGTTGGCCCTGTGGCTCCTTAGTGGGTGAACGTGATGGGTAGGCCTCCTCCTCTCTGGTCTGGGTCCTCTTTGTGATCCAGGGCCTGTGTTTGAGAGGTGGCCACGCAGAGGTCTCAGATGTGGCACAGATTTGCCTATGCAGGATTATAACAGGCCCCACAGAGCTTCCGCCCTCCATCTAGTCCTTATTAGTGCCACACCCTCATCCTGGGCAACTGTCCCTTAGGACAGTCCTCCAATCACCCAAGCTAAAATTCCCCAGACCCACTGACTTCCACCTCAGTTGCCTTGGTCCAGGTATGAGAAGATAGTCCTATGGGGGAAGATTCAAGCGGATTAACTTCAAATGAAAGGAAAGATAAGTTTGCTTGCTTAGAATTTAGAAAAGCATCTCTTTGGCTGACAAAAAATGGGAAACTAGAACAAGAATAGGGGATATTTCAGTAGCTACAACCAGACTGGAGAATGACCGCTGCTCCTTGGGCAGAAAGGAGGCTGCTTGGGGCTTGACTGCTGTGAAGTATCTTTGTGTGTGTGAGTGTGTGTGTGTGTGTGTGTGTGTGTGTGTGTGTGTGTGTGTTTAGACTGGGTCTCGCTTTGTAGTTCAGGCTGGCCCTGAGCTCACTATGTAGCCCAGGCAAGCCTGGAACTCAGCAATCCTCCTGCCTCTGCCGCCCGAGTGCTGGGATTACACACGTGAGCCACCCACCACACCCAGCAAGGTATTGTTATTTGCCACTGATCAGTATTGTTAAACAGAGGTTATCACTGAAGTGAACAACAGAAAAACTGACCCTGTAGGTGACTTCATGACTTGAAAATAATCTTCATATGAGATTCAGTAACCTTTCTCATATTCAATAACCTTTCCCATGTTACCCTTTATTTATCAAAAGGGACCTGGAAGATTATTTCTAGTACTAGAGGATGAATTTTCATGGAGGATGTTCCAGGTGCCCTGAGCAATCCTGTGTGGAAGATGCCCTCAATGTACCTTTACTAGCAGATCAAGTAAGTAATTCAGAAATGCCACTGGATGCCAGCCAGCTCGTGCTTGTTTGTAATCCTTTCGATCTCAAGGGTGACCAGAATTATCAAACATTCCTTCTCCTTCCTCTTTCTCTCCCTCCCCTCTGGTTACAAAGGACCAGAGGATACACTTTCTTGGACCACAGAAGTCAGTCCTCTTAATAGACTCCTAAAGTTGGAGAACAATCCATATGATTCAAACCATACTACTATGTAACTTGTCATTCAGAGTTTCTTTCTAGAAGGAACACAGAATTGTGAGTGTGTGTGTCTGTGTGTGTGTGTGGGAGGGGAACGTAGACTTTGAAGACAGGAAAAATTAATTTTAAATCTAGATTCTGCTATTTGCTGGCTCAGTGGTGTTGAGAAAAGTGTTTTATCGCCTTGAGCATTTTTTCCTCCTCCGTGAGGGTGGAACGACCCTAGTATTCTTCCACCAAGAGAATTGTGAAGGTTCACTGAGATCATTTACACAAAGAAGTCAGTCAGCGACTGGCACAGATTATGTGCTGAAGGCATAGTTGTTGAATGAATACGTGAGTGAGTGAATCCTGGTGTCCTGCTTTCCCTCCATCGGCGTGAGGCAGTGCTGTTACGAAGGCTTTCTGTATCCTTTAAGTGACAAGAGCATGGACGTATAATTCAGTCAGCTCAGGGTCTGCTTTAGTAGCTGCAAATCGTCTCAGCCTTATTCTCCTATGCGCAAAGCCTAGAGAGTGAAGCCGAGTGTGGAGGGCTGTTGTGAAGATTAAAAAGAAGTAATGTATGTGATAGCACAGCACTTGGAACATGATCATTCATTGCTAAGGCTAGATCCCTTGCTCTGCCTGCCATGGGGCACTTCATGTACAAGGCTCATTTAAGTCTCAGAACAATCATATGAAATATGTATCATCATCATAATGAGATAATGTATGTGGAGACACCAAGTATGATATGATGCAGGTGGTCAATAAATGTTTGTTTCCTCCCCTTCTTTTAGCATAATTAAGCCAATTATTATTCTGTCAACAATTATGCTTTTGCATGAACTATGTGAATTTTAAAGAATGAGGTGCTAATTTTATATTGTTACCAATTTGGAAGGCAGTCTGGACACCTGGCCTATAATCAAAATTATGTCAATTTTAATAAGTTGACAAAGATCACGTAGTTCATAGATATAAAATACTTGCCTAATTCCCACCTTAATATAGTGAATTCTGAATAGATTAATTTGATGTTACAAAATATAACAATCATCACAAAAACATTTTCATATGAATTATAATTTTGCATAATATCGTGCTTTCCTTAGCATCCAAAAACAGTGCTCTTTAATCTCTGTGAGAGTAGAAAGTTTTGCATCTGCTTGTAGGACCAGGTGTTGGTTGGAAAATATAATACTTGGTCTCTTCCCTAGTTTGCCACATTACCCTTCAATACCTACAGATTCACGTGGAGAGAGTCAAGGAGTGCTTTGTATTTGGGAAGCAGAGAGCATTGTGGTGAAATAAGTATGATCTGTGGACAAGTTGTCTACCACTTTTTACCTTGACTTTATTGTCTGAAAAGTGCATATACAATAATATCAGTGCTTAACCTGAAAGAGTGGTTTTGAAGATTAAGTAAGACTTTTGTTTTGTTTTTGGTACAGTGGGTCAAGTCCAGGACTTTGCATTTGCAAGGCAGGTGTCAGAAGTATTGAGCTAAATCCTTGGAGTAAGATAATAAATGAATAAATAAGTTAATACATATCAGTTTTTTTTTTTTGAGACAGGGTCTCACTTTGTAGTGCAGACTAGCCCTGAGCTCACTATGTAACTCAGGCAAGCTTTGAACTCAGCAATCCTCCTGCCTCTGCCACCCGAGTGCTAGGATTACAGGCATGAGCCACCATGCCCAGCACTGTGGTATATCGTACTGATTGCAGGTGGGTGTGAGCCACCACGCCCGGTAATGTTGTATGGGGTTACCAGGATCGAACCAGGGACCTTGCGCTTATGCTAGGCAGGCAGCAGAACCACTGAGCTAAAGCTCCGTCCCACATGTAAATTACTTTTTGAATCTGTATTGGTACATTGTTTATACACATCATGATCACACTCAATATTGAGAATTTGTACCAGTATATGACACGAATTAATTCTCATTTTTTCCCATTCCCCCACCTACTCCACAACCCCCGCCCCCTAAATACATAAGTTTTACATGTCAATTCTTTATCATAAGGTTCATTTATGCATTTAAGGCTCAATAAATGTTAATAGCTGTCATTCCCGTGACTGCTAACACCACCACCTCTACTGCTACAGTGATAGTAATATAAAAGTTGCTACTTTTGGCAAAACATTGCAGATAGATTAAAAACTTGAGTGTTCTAGCTCATGAGCATAATGGATCCCTGAAGAGTGGGCTGAAAAGTCTTCATTTTAGCCCATATTTTTTTCAATTGAATTTTTTATTGGTACATTTTACATACAGCTCACAATCACACTTAACATTGGGGAATTTGTACCAGTACATGACATGAATTAATTCTCATTTTTACCCATATCCCCACACACCCCCGCAACCCCACCCACTATATACATGTACTTTTTTCTTTCCAAATCGTATTTATTCTTTACCCTCATTACTTTCCCCCACCACATTCCCTTTGAGTATTTCCTATTTTGCAAAATCATCATACATTCTAGAACTCGTTCACGTCTACAGGTTCTTATACCAGAGAAAAGATGTGGTATTTACATATCTGTGATCTATTTATTTCACTGATTAGTGTGTCCATTCGCACATAAATGAATGAAACTTGTTGTCCTTTATGGCAGAGTAATACTCCTTTTTTTTTTTTTTTTTGAGACAGGGTCTCGCTTTGTAGTTCAGGCTGGCCCTCAGCTCACTATGTAGCCCAGACAAGCCTCGAACTCAGAAATCCTCCTGTCTCTGCCTCCCCAGTGCTGGGATTACAGGCGTGAGCCACCACACCCAGCACTGTGGTATGTGGTATGTGGTACTGATTGCTGGTGGACGTGAGTCTCCACGCCCAGCATTGTTTGTGGTTACCGGGGATCGAACTCAGGGCCTTGTGCTTGCGAGGCAGGCACCGGAACCACTGAGCTAACCCTCCGGCCCAATACTCCATTTTTCTTTATCCAGTCTCCAGTTGATGGGCATTGGGGTTGTTTCCAAAATTGGGCTATCACAAACTCAGCTGCTATGAACATGGGTGCATACATGTCTTTACAATAGGATCTACTTAATTCCTTCGAGTATATTCCTAGCAGGGAAATAGCAGGGTCAAATGGGACCTCTAATCCTAGTTTTCTGAGGAATCTCCACACTGATCTCCACAATGGTCGCACAAGTCTACAATCCCACCAACAGTGGAGAAGGGTTCATTTCTCCCCGCAGCCTCGCCAGCATTTACTGCTGGTTGATTTCTCAATAGCCTCCATTCTTTGTGGAGTTAGATGAAATCTCAATGTTGTTTTCATATGCATCTCTCGAATGACCAGTGATGTTGAACATTTTTTCCTATGATTCTTGGCTGCTTTTACTTCTGCCTCTGAGAAGTGTCTATTCATTTCAGATGCCCATTTTTGAATTGGGTCTTTAAACTTGGGGGACTGATTTCTTTAAGTTCTTTATATATTCTAGATAGTAGCCCTTGTCTGACAAACAGCTAGTAAAGATTTTTTCCCATGTTGTTGGTTGTGTTTTAGCGGTGCCAGTGGTTTCTTTTGCAGTGCAGGAGCTTTTTGTAGGATGAGATCCCATTTGTTGATTCTTTCTGCTAGTACTTGTGCTATAGAGGTTTTGTTTATAAAGTGTCTGCCTAAGGCATTGTCTCCAAGAATTCTACCGACCTGTTCAGCAGCAAGTTTATTGTTTGTGTTTTAATGTTTAAGTCTCTAATTCATTGTGATTTGAATTTAGTACACGGTGAAAGAGATAGGCCTAGCTTAAGTTTTTGGTAGGTTAAAGCCCAGTTTTTCCAGCAACATTTTTTGAAGAGGCTGTCTTTTCTCCATTGAGGGTGTTTGGCTCCTTTGTCAAAAATAAGGTGGCTTTAGTGCATCTGGAGTTGTGTCTGTATCTTCTAATCTATTCCACTGGTCCTCAGGTCTGTTACTTTGCCAGTACCATGCAGTTTTTTTCACAATGGCTTCAGAGTACAGTTTTAAGTTGGAGATCGTAATACCCCTGCCATGTCTGGGTTGCTTAGAATTGCTTTTGCTATTCTAGGTCTCTTGTGGTTCCAGATGAATTTTTGAATTATTTTCTCTCACTCTGTGAACATTTTTGAAATCTTTTCCAAGTGCCTATGTCCACACTGCTTGAGGTCCTATGGAAAGTGTGGGCTCATCTTTGAATGTTGATGTACTAAGGATCTTTCAGGGCCATGGGGAGATCATTCATACTTTTGTTACCAGTGACAAAGCTTCAAATATAGATGATGTACGGAAGCAGGCTGAATGTAATTTGAATGCAGGAAAGCCCTTGACAGTTTTCTTCATTTGAATTATGATCACTTCTATTCCAATTTTGCTTTCTCCTCACAAGATTATATTAAACATTCTTAGTTTTGTTGAGTATCAACTGCTTCAAATTTGCAAAAGAACATTTTCTCTGTCTCTAAATAAACCAGAAAGCTTATTCTACACAGAAATTTATCTAGGTGTTATGCATATGCAAGGAAGTGGGGAGAACGGAATATAGCCAGATTGACAGAATTATTTTTCTTTTGAAACTGACCAGTTGGTTTGGCTGCTCTGGAGACCAAATTAATCAAAGTAAATTTCCTAAATAACTCACTGATGGCTCAAGTGGGAATCATGAACTTGAATTTGTAGTCTAGAAACTTTCAGTTAAGTTACAGACCAGTGTATGAGCATAACTTTAATGGTCATAGAAATAGGGAGCAAAGAGAGTCATGGAGAGTTTTATCCACTGAATTCTCAAAAATGAAATGTTGTGTGAATATAAAGGGCTGGGCCCTAGTGATTTTTTATGGCCCCTTCTTCCTCTAAGACCTTAGGCTTCTGGATGCCTTGCCAGCACTACTCTTTTAGTTTTCTTTTAAAGAAACTTTTCTCTCTCTGTCCCTCCCTCCTTTTCCTCTTTCCTTCCTTTCTTCTTCTCTCTTTCCATGCCTCCCATTCCAAATAGTCTGCATTCCCTAGATATTTCCTGATACACATTATCTGCCTAGCTACTGTTCCAGGCATCAGTGCACAGCATAATCAAGACAGTGAAGGGTTCCTTTTTCTCACTATTGGTGGGAATGTAGACTAATACAACAATTATGGAGATCAATGTGGAGATGCCTCAAAAACTAGGATTAGACATTCCACTGGATCCTGCTATTCCCCGGCTGGGCATATACACACAAGAATTACAAGATTCCTATCACAGTGACATATGTGCACCCATGTTTATAGCAGCTCAGTTTGTGACAGCTAAATCTTGGAAACAACCCAAATGCCCATCAACTCTAGACTGGATAAAGAAGATGATTTTTTGAAATAAAATGGAGTATTACTCTGCCATAAAGAATGGTGAGATTGAATCATTTATCCTCAAATGAATGTATCTTCAGTACATATTCATAAGTGAAATGAATGGGTCACAGATGTGCAAATATCATATATTTTCTCGGATATGAGAAACTGAAGTTATAAATATGTTCTAGAATGCATGATTGATATTGTAAAATAGTAAATATTCAAAGGGTAATGGGGCTTAGGGGCAAATAATGAAGAAAGAAAAAAATTGATGTTAAAGAAAGGAAACAATGGTTGTGTATATGGCGTGGGGGTGGTAGGGTGGGGAGGGGAGGGGGAAAATGAGAATTAATTTGTGTCATATACTGGTACAAATTCTCAATGTGGAGTGTAATTGTGATGTGTATATATAATGTACCAATTAAAAAAAAGAGATAGTAAGCGAGCCTACTTCATGGGATTGACCATCTATGTGATGTTCTGGGATATACCTGACCTGATGGTAGGAAAGATAGCTCCTCACTCCTACTTGACTCTATTTACTTATGTCTACATGGTTCTTTATGAGTAAGTTTTTTCTCCCTTTTCTTTGGCATGGATGATTTAAGATCTTAGAGAGAAGGAGCGTTTGGGGACTGGGAGACCAGCTTGACACAGTACAGAGTGGGGCTGGGTGCTCCTGACAGAGCTTCAGTGGTTAAGCAGCTCCAGGACTCTCCTGCTTGCACTGCTCTGAGTATAGAGAGGAAATAAGGTAATTAAAACAAACAAGCAAGCAAACAAACAAGGTCACAAAGAAAAACAAAATAGTAAACCTAACCAAAAAACAGAGAAAATAACATACATACTTTTCTCTCTAGTTGGCCTCATAGAACTTTTTTGGCTTTGAAGGGCTCAGTCCATTTTGCTTTTCTTTTAGTCATTTATTGGAAACTAGGAGTGCCGCATTAATACCTAGGAAGCAAATATGTGGTTAACCCACCAGGTTTGTTTTAAAGACAATTTAAGACAAGGCTGCCCAATCCCCCCTTAGTCCTCTCCTTTGCCAAAAACAAGGAAAGAAAAGGCTTATTTGAGCATCAGTTATTGACACTTGTTCTGCAACATCTGTGGAATAACCTCCAGGGAGACTAGAGAGACAAAGCCTGGTGCCCTATGTGGAGGTTGGAGTCAAGGCTCTGGGGCTTGGAATTCCTGCTATACATTGGGGCAGGACTTGGGGGACTTTAGGTGACCACATTTAGGAAAAATATTCTATGGCTAATTTTCACCTACTTATTCATGAGCGTAACAGAGTATCAAGCACCAACTAGAATTGGGAATAAAAAAGCAAGCCCAAACATCTTTCACCTTTCCAAGCAACATTATTTCAATATGTTAACAGCTTCCAAGGGGGACAGTAGCCATCAGTCAAGTAAGCAACACTGATGAGAACAGAAGTGTGAGTCCATGAATACTATACTTTTCCTCTTCTTTCAACTGATTAGTTGCCTTTTAGCTGAGAAAGGAGAAGATCCAGGTGAGGGGGAGAAGGGGACCACAGTCTCTCTCCTCTATGATCTAGAAGGCTACACACTGAAAAAGTGTTCAGTGTGTGTTGTATGGAATCAATGAGCAGACCAGGGAAGAGTGGTCAGAATTTAAAGAGTCTGGTCTTGGGTTTATTTTTAATAATTATAGCTTACCAAATCTTTGGAGTAATAACAACAAAAATAATATCAATGATTGTTATTTTAATGTAGTTTGCATTGTACTTTAAAATACCCCTTCATTCAATTTCCATTATTCATTTTATATATGGGTCGAGGTAGACTGCATTATCCTTATTCTAGAGATAAAGAAAGTGCATCTCAGAGAAGTTAAGAATATCACCCAAGGCCACACAGCTAACACAAGATAAGCAGGAAAGCTAAAATCAGACCTGCTGATTGGTCATGGGGGAACATGCAAGGAAGGATACCTTTCTTTGGCTTGGTTCAAAGAGTAAATGAGCTGTCTTTCCACAAGGAAGAATCATCTGGAGGCCCAGGCTTTCAGTGAATCAAAGAGACATTTAGCAGGCTGGAGTCCAGGGCCACACTATGCTCTGCCAACCAATGCGAATGAAAGCAAACTATTTTGTTGAATGCCATTTCTACTTCAAGGCCACGTGCTCTAACTTCAGTGTAGAAGTGTAGGTCTGGCCTGATAGGTGACATCAACTGCACCCCCACTTCTCATGGTGGTGACAGTTCCAGCATCTCCTATGTGTGCTAAAGGTTTTCTGGGTATGGATATTCAGTTAGTCTGCTGGGCCTGGGAACACACATGGGTCTCAAGATTTTCCTAAAACAAGAAGGTTGCCATCAGAAAACGAAGTAGAATTCACTGTTTCCTGCAAAAAAAAAAAAAAAAAAAAAAAAAAAAAAAAACAGCAGAATGAATTCACTTGATTGACTTGTCCATTTTTTTAGTAGTTCTCTTGATGAGGACAGCAAGTCCTCTACGAGTTCAGATTGTACTGCTTTTGTGAGCGACTGTGTGCATGTGGACAACCTTACAGCACCATTTTAAAACTTCTTTTCTTTTAATGTGTTTTTGAAAGTTCTGCCTGCTAATCATGGATTATATCTGGAGGCCCACTCGCTAAAAGCAGGTTGAGTCATAAGCAGGTTGTAAGGGTCCAGGAGACCTGCAGTGATGACTAAGAGAGTCATTATTTGATAAAAAGGGAAAAAATAGGTATTGGGTTGAAAGGAAGGCTGAGGGAGCAGGAAGAACTTCTTGAACAAGAGGGAAAAAAAAGCCACTTGGAAGCTAGCTGGCAGGATGAGCGGGGACCGGAGAAAACTGGTCTTGTGCGGTGGGACTCGCTGCTGCATTTTAATCACATCTTTGTGTGACTGGTTTTTTTCCTCTTTCTGTTTCTTCATCAAGTGAGAAAAGACACAGTGAGGATTCAGCGGGAATGTCGCTCTTTAAACTTTATACTTTCGTCTGCCTCTTGCACATTTTTAGATTGACATCTGGATATTTTTCACTGTAAGTTCAAGTAGAGGTAAACATGTTATATTTTTGTAACCTTGTAAATACCAAAAGTTTAAAATGGAACTCTTGCATCATTCTTTTAACAGCTTCAATGGGTTCTAACTAAAAGCTGTCATATTTTAATATCCACTGCCACTCATTAAAACATAAATGGACAAATGCTCAAACAGGGAGACATTTAACACCATTATCTTCTCTTCTTGAACTCCCCATTCTCACTTATGTTCCCTACGGAATTTTATTCTAATGTCAAACATTTTTATGCTTCAAAGTCTGCTCCTGATCATACATCTTAACAATAATAGATATGTAAAATGAAATTTTAAGCAAAAATTCTTACTGCACCCAAAGGTCTTCAAAGTGCTACAGTAAGTAAATGAAAGCATGCTAGGCAAGTAGTTAGTGACAGAGTACTAATGAGAACCTGGGACTATACTGTGGCTGCCAGATCTAACCCATTCTGCTCTGTGGCACTCTGGAACTCCAGAGAATATGAAACCTTAAGTCGTGGTAAGATTCAAGATGCTTTTTTTCATGTACAGTGTGATGAGTCATTATGAAAGGAGTCAAGTAAGGAGAGCTGAAAAGACTCCTCAAGCTCAGGAAAACAGACCAATTTTCTAGAACAATCCACATGTAAATTGGAAATTAATAGTCTTAAAAACTTCCTTGTGTACATGCCTCCTTGAAAACCATTGTCCACCTCAAGGGCAAAATTCTTTCAGTCTAACACTATCAATACTGTACTTTAGGCCTGATAATTCTTTGTTATGGGGGTTATTCTGTGCATTGTAGAGCATGTGGCAGCATCCTCTAACATCTGTAGACACTGCTGAATGTCTCCTTGGCCAGGTGGGTGTGGGAAGAATCATTCCTAATTGAGAAACTCTGATTTGGGGCTCTGCGTATGGTAATTTAAAGACTGATTACTTATTTAACTTGTTAAGGCTGTAAAAATGTCTCAAATCAGTCAAATGTGTTCATTTAATTTTATTTGGGAAAAGGCAGAAATCTGGTTGCTTTTACTTGAATCCTTTTCTCACATAAGTGAGGAGTCGTTGAGCCTAGAGGTTAAAGGAATTGTTAAATCTATCTCGAAGATATTTTTGCCTGACCAAATGTTGGGTCTTGAGAGAACCAAAGTCAGTTTGGGCTGAAGTGAAAGTTAAATATCACTTAATGATCAGCATGCGTTCTGAGAAATGGGCCATTAGGCAATTTTGTCATTATGCAAACATCATAGGGTGAGTTTATATAAACTAAGATGGCCATGACATCACTGGGTGCTGGAACCATATGCGACCATCACACATGTATCTTTTGTTTGCCTAAAGTGTCATTATGCAGCTCAAGACTGAATCTAAAGATAGCTGGGAAGAGGAAGAATGGAGAAGAGGGGTAAAATCACTAACAAAATTATAACGAAAACTGTCATTAATTTTGTGCTGTGCTAACCACTACAGTAAGTGTTATAGATGGACTATTGTGTTGACTAATCATGACAGTCCTAGAGGTAGTTATGATCATGTGTTAGTTAAGGCCGTCATAAGGCTGTCATAACAAAAGACTAAAAATATGCAGTAATGAAGACAAACTAGAAATGTGCTTCTCTCCAGGCAAAGGCTTGGTAGGCTGCTGAGTGCCCCTCTGGCACACCAGCGGGACCTCACTTTCTCTTGGCGGTGTTGTTACTCTGCTCTCCTCAGGGCCTGGCTTGCGCCTCACCATCCTGGATGACAGCTCTCCGCCCTGCTACTGGGCTTGCATTCCACACAGGGAGAAGGAGGGGAAAGGAACAGTGATAATATCTAATTTTCTTTTAAAGGCACAATCTACAAGTTACACACTTTGCTCCTTTCACACCCTATAGGCTCAACCCAGCCACAAAGGATTTGTGAACTCCAGCACAGCTGCCATGTATCCATCTATGAGAGCTGGCAGACTATGGTTTGAAATTCAACTTTTTGGGGGGCAAATTAACTTTTATGTAATATGACTAGTCCGATTCATTTATGTATTATCTATGTTGCTTTCTGGATGCAGCAGTACTGATAAAACTGAACAGCCTTCAAAACTTAAAATATTGCTCTTTGGCCTTTAAGCAACAGCTTGCCAATCTCTGATCTAGTAGAAACGTAGAATGGATGTCTGGGGAGGCCCGAGAGGCTCTGTTAGGATTTTTATTTAACACATGAGGAGACAGAGGTACATAGACGGTTCCTAAATGGCCCAGGGTCGTGTTCCGGTAAGCAGCAGAGCTCAAATCTGGACATGCTTCTCTCTGGCTCCGGAGGCAAAGCACTATTCACTCTATCATATTGCCTCATGAAATCACTCAGCAAATATTTATTGTGTCTGCTCCATGCCAAATCATGTTCTAGGAATTGAGAATTCAGTAGTGGATAAAAGCGAGGACACCCTGCTCTCACGGAGCCGCTATTACAGAACAGAGACTGGCAGACAGAATCCAATATGACGTGTTACAGGTTATGTGGGAGGCGCTGCACATAAAAATGAACCGGGATGGGGGGGGGGTGATGGCAGAGTGGGGGTGGGGATGCATTTTCAAAGGAAATGGTTCATGATGGCCTCAATCCTGGGGAAAGCAGAGAGAGGGAGCCTGGGCCAAAGCTCTTCAGGAGGAGTCTGAGCTAAGAACACCTAATAAAAACCCTGGATTCCCCTTCAAAAGGGAAGGTTGAAGCAAGGGTCAGGAGCTGGACAGGAATGAGAACCTAAAGAACAAATAGAGCAGTGTGGATGCCCACGGCGTGTGTGGCTTGTGTGCGGTGGGGAGTCGGTACAGGGTGGACGAGTGGCAAGAAGGCTCCGTGGGAGGCACACACGATCCCGGCGGAGAGTTTGCCTTTAACCCTTTGCAGTGAAGCTGAAAACGCCAGGCACGCAGACGAGGGGCATGCATGCGCATACACAGGCGAAGATAAGTGCTGCCTGAGGGCGTGGGTTTGGAATCACGGAGCTGTAAGTCTTGCCTCCGCCACAGACTCGCTTGATTACTTCAGGGATGGTGTTCTCAGTGTATTATTACCCATGATTGATTGAGCACTTTCTGCGTAGTAGGTGCTTTATATACACGACCTCATCTAATCCTTATCTAACTCTATAGATATTAATATTATGTTCATTTATCTTCAAATTAAGCATTTAAATGGTGGTAGGTAACACAGAGTAATGAGCAAGGTACAATTTCCCTCTTGTGCATTTATATTGCTTTTTGTTTTTCAGCACAGTGATTATTAATGTTGGGTAATGCTTCTGTAGGGATACTTTGATAAACAATTTTATTTTGGAGGCAAAACTACTTAACGATGATTTAGTGCTTACTGTGTGTCAGGCACTGTTCTAATTACTTTAAATGTTCTCTTTAAAACAGTACTATAAGGAGATACTCTTGTTATCCTTGTTTTCCAGATGAAAAAATGGAGGTTCAGAGATGTTAAGTAACTTGTTCAAGGTCACACAGCCAAGAAATAGAGAGGCAGAAATTTGATTCTAGGCCATACAGTTCTGAAGTTTATGCATTTCACCAGTTCATTTTATCAGGCTACCTTGCAAAACAGACTAATAGGAAAATTAAATGAGAAAATACACTAATTTCTCCTCCACTGTTGATGTGTATCGAAAGCCTGCTTATTTGGCTCTTGTGATCTAAACCATGCCCCCTATCTCTCCAAAGTCAGCATATTTGAAGTGCCAAGTCCCATGAAAGAAATACACTTCTAGGGGACTGACCCAGGAAACCCAGATATTAAAAAACAATAGCAACAGCGTGACTCTTCTCTTTCCATGTGTAAGTACCTGTGTGTGTGTGTGTGTGTGTGTGTGCGTGTGTGTATAAATGCAGGAAAGGTGATTCTAACCAATAGTTTCAGATGTCAGCTGCTACGCTTTCTTTCTTGAAGACTAAAATGCCAGTCTTTTAAAGGGGCAAGATTTACAAATCAGAAATCTTTATTCTTTTTCGGGAAATACACCTGGTTTTCCAGAATCTACTATTTCCAGGCTGCTGTCTTGCTGCTTCAGTGACAGAGCTCCCAACAAGAACAAGACATCCAAGGAACTCCACAGAATCGTTCTCGTTTCAGGCCAGATGTCAATGCTTTGAGCATGAGGGGCATAAATGTGGCTTGCTGTCTGCTCTGCCCTGTAATTTCCAGGAATTGTTGATGTTTGGTGAAGAGTTTCTTTGGAAATTTCTGCTGTCCAGATTGGCATATAGGACACCAAACATGGGCTCTATGTGTGACCTCTTAATGTGAGTTTGGGGACTCAACTTGCTGGAAGTATGACTGGCACCTCAGTCAGTCTCTGCCTCCTTATTTCACACCCTGAGCGGGTGATAGGTTCCACTGATGTATAGAAACAGTTTTCTGAAGGCAAATATAACTGGCTGTGATGAAAACCAAATTCCAGGATACGTCTTCAGCACTGCAGCGACCAGTGATGGGACTGGATTATGAGAAATCTAAGCAGTAGACTCACCTGACATATTGCTATGGAGAAGCCAAGACATCCTCCTGAACTTTTGCTTTCTGTGGGGCCACAAAACACCACTATGATGGTAACTGAGTTTATCCTACTGGGGTTTGGAAACCTAAAGGAAATGAATCCCTTGCTTTTCCTGGTATTTGGTATTATTTACTTAGCCACAATTTATGGAAACCTTCTCCTTGTGGCATTAGTGATCACACAACAGGGACTCCAGACTCCAATGTATTTCTTCTTGGCAAACCTCTCATGCTTGGAGGTCTGCTATACATCCAACATTGTGCCCAGGATGCTGGTGGACTTGTTGAGGGAAGACAGAGTGATCTCCATGGTGGGTTGCATTATCCAACTCTACTTCTTTGGGGCCCTGGGCAGCACTGAATGTTATCTGTTGGCCGTGATGTCATATGACCGCTACCTGGCTATTTGTTGGCCCTTGCATTATTCAACACTAATGCACAGAGCCTTCTGTGGAGGGCTAGTAATTGGATCGTGGCTTAGTGGCTTCATAGTGGCAGCTGCATTCCAAGCTGCCATGGTATCCAGCCTGACCTTCTGTGATGACAACGAGATTGACCACTTCTTCTGTGACTTGATACCTTTGCAGAAGCTCTCCTGCTCAGACCCATATCTAGTCAACCTGGTCTGCATGAGTCTTACAGCCCTGGTGACACTAGCTCCCTTTGGACTAACTCTAGGCTCCTACTGGAAGATTCTTTCAGTGATCTTGCATATATCTTCCAAGACTGGTAGGCAGAAGGCCTTCTCCACATGCTCATCGCATCTAGTAGTAGTGACTCTGTTTTATGGAACTTTAATCTTGGTCTATGCCATACCCTTGGCTGGCCAGGTGCCTGATGTCAACAAGACTTTCTCCTTGCTGTATACTGTTGTCACTCCCATGTGCAATCCTCTTGTCTATAGCCTAAAAAATAGAGAGGTCAAGGAGGCTCTGAGAAAGCTGGGGATGTGATCTAGCAATCAATAAGTCAAAGTACTCTCCTATCCTCAAGGCTGTTCTGGTTGGATTAGGACAGTACACAGTAGAATTTGCGTAACCTCAAGTATAAATGAGTCCCCAGGCCTCATGCTTTCAGGGAAGAATTGGTCCAAGTCTCCTTGAAGTAATCTAGTTTTCCTTGAGCTTATTTAGAGCATGGGAGGGGAGAAATAGCTCTCGGTCAGTGGGAGTGGAGCTGTTCTGGGATAGACAGTGTATCACTGCTGCCCTTATTCCCTCCAAGAGTCCCACTATGGAGACAAGAATTTGCAGGTACACTTTAGCTGTGTTCAGTTTCCACCTTGACATACTGCACCAAATCCCACTTATATGTACAACCAATAAATGTTTACCAAAAATTCAAAACCAAGCAGTTTCCTGTGTTTTGTTCAGTTAAGGAGAGGCTGCACAAATTTTTATAAGAAAATAAAAAGAAGGACAACACAATACAGGTGTTACAACATATTAAAAAACAGCTGCTATTGAATAAGGTGACAAACACAAACATTGAAAAGGGAAATTCAAAACCATAATTGGATAAGTAAGTGAGAAAATAAATAAATAAGTCAGAATGGAAAATCCTGGGGTTGGAGAAGTGATAACAACGCCACCCCCATGAAAATGGAGATGTTCCCTAAGTGAAGACCCTATATGTCTCCTTCCATACTTAGGTTAGAGTTCTGGCTGGAAGGCTGACTCTGCTACATGGTTAATGATAATACTGCATCTCACTTAGCCTGGAATTACCAAGATAAAGATGGAATTGAACAGAATATATGGAAAGTTACTAGTAGAGTAGTTTTCGAGAAATGTGTATTACGCACTTACAGCAATTTATTAGGTGTGTGGGTTGCCTCCGGTAGTTGTTTTTTCTAGATTGAATTTTCCCTAGCATTTATAGCTTTCTACTGTTTTCATTTCTTTCTTTGTGCTTCCATCTCAGATCCTTCTGCTGTATTCCTGTGTTTGTCTTATTACCTCACCGATATTTCTATTTCTTGCTTTCATATTTGTTTCCAGCTGCCTAACAAAATCAGTTGGCATATTAAAGACACTCACCAAGAGAGGGAGAGGGAAAGCAAAATGATTATTCTCTGAAAAGGGAGAAAATAAATGTCGTCATTTCTTCAATCAAAAGTACTTATTGAGAGCCTAATATTGTCTGTGCATTTTGCTAGGGGCTAGGAACAGAATGACCAACAATGTGGACAGTTTCCAACCATGAAGATATTACAGTCTGATGGTCTTGCTTGCTCAGAATTTATATTTTCACATTGTTTATAAAATATGTAGATCCGGAAAGAACTACCTATAAAAAGAATCTCTGCAAATAAAACCCCAATGTTCTCATTTACCTTAGGTCTAAAGGCATTATATAATAATGGGAAGCAACCTAATGTAAAGGCCTAACAAAAGTTTTTACCAGAGCATATGAGCAAACAGAAATGTTCAGAATGGCCTTCGTTTATTTAGCTCTGCTCTTTTTATTCACAGGTCTTGTTTTCCTATGAGATTGTAAACCCTTCGAGGACAGAGGCAGAAAGTCATTTCCAGTTGTGCCCTCAAGTTACCCAGCCTGTGCTACCTTGCCTGCACTGGACACTTGATACCCATTTTCACAGGAAGAAGGCCAGGCTTCTCATCATGGAATCCAAGGCTTTCTATGACCCTGCTTCTGTCTCCTTCTCCAATTTCATCTCTTAACAGCCCCCCACTCATCATTCACCACACCAGACCTGTGCAGCCTGATTCATTCCTTTTGCCTGAAAAGTCCTGATCACATTTACAGAACACCTACTTAATGACCCTCTACTTTTTTAACTGAATTCTTTATTGGTACATTTTATATACAGCTCAAAATCACACTCAACATTGGGGAATTCGTACCAGTATATGACACGAGTTAATTCTCATTTTTACCCATGTCCCTACCCACGCCACAACCCCCATCCCTTATATACATGTTCTTTCTTTATCTTTCCAAATCATATTCATTCTTTCCCTTCATTACTTTCCCCTACCATATTCCCATTGAATATTTCCTATTTCACAAAATCTATCATACATTCTAGAAATCACTTACATCTACAGGTTCTCATACCAGAGAAAAGATATGGTATTTACATATCTCTGACCTATTTATTTCACTTATTAGTGTGTCCTCAAGGTGTGTCCATTTGCACATAAATGAATGACACTTGTCATTCTTTAAGGCAGAGTAATATTCCATTTTATTTTATTTTTTTAAAAACCCACATCTTCTTTATCCAGTCTCTAGTTGATTGGCATCTGGGTTGTTTCCAAGATTTGGGCTATCACAAACTGAGGTCTTATGAACATGGGTGCACATATATCTTTACAATATGATTCTTTTAATTCCTTCAAGTATATTCCTACTAGGGGAAAACAGGGTCAAATGGGACCTCTAATCCTAGTTTTCTGAGGAATCTCCACACTGATCTCCACAATGGTTGCATAAATCTACAATCCCACCAACAGTAGAGAAGGGTTCCTTTCTCCCCGCAGCCTTGCCAGCATTCATTGCTGGGTGATTTCTCAATAGCAGCCATTCTTTGTGGAGTTAGATGAAATCCCAATGTTGTTTTCATGTGCATCTCTCGAATGACCAGAGCTGTTGAACATTTCTTCCTCTGCTTCTTGGCTGCTTTTACTTTTGCCTCTGAGAAATGTCTGTTCATTTCATATGCCCAGTTTTGAATTAGGTCTTTAAACTTGGGGGGACTGATTTGCTTAAGTTCTTTATATATTTTAGATAGTAGCCCTTTTTTACCCTTCACTTTTTAAAAATTGAATTCTTTATTGGTACGTTTTATATACAGCTCACAATCACACACAACACTGGGGGATTTGTACCAGTATGTGACACAGGTCAATTCTCACTTTACCCACATCCTTACCCTTCACTTTTTAATACTTATATCCATGCTCATGCTCTCCAGGAAGCTTTGCCTGTTTTTTCCCATCAATACCCAGGACCAAAAGATGCTCTCCTATGCTCTCAGGAATTCACTGTGGACTAGGTTTAAGGAATTATCATATTATCACAGTGGTTTACCACTCTGTCTTCTGTAACCGGAAGAATTCTTGGCATATCTGAGACAGTGAGTAATACTTTCCATGAACATCTAAATGGTTTGGGTTGGTACCAAACTATTATTACTTCCTTGGTTTTGAATACTACCTATGTCCTGACTATCCCTTAATAGTTGAATATTTTGACAATCATTACAAAGAAAAAGTACATATGCTAGGGTGACACATAATAAGGATACTTGATTTGGATTGTGTTAAGAATATCAGAGACACAGGTATCTGAAAGATGAGTAGAAGTAAGTCAGGCAAAGATAGATTATAAACTGGGGTGGGACAGAGGAGTGCTTTGATCAACTAGCTAGCAATGTCTGTAGTGATAAAGATCTTACAGTGTTTAGGGAACAGAGAAAAGGCTAGTGTAATAAGGATATAGTGAGGAAAAGAGAAAGCAGCACAGATGACACTGGGATGGTAGGCCAGAAACAGACAGTGCCCATGAGACTGCCTTGTTAGTGTGATTGGGATTTTTTTTTTTTTGAGACAGGGTCTCACTTTGTAGTTCAGGCTGGCCCTCACCTCACTATGTAGCCCAGGCAAGCCTCGAATTCAGCAATCCTCCTGCCTCTGCCTACCAAGTTCTGGGATGACAGGTGTGAGCCACCACACCCAGCACTGTGGTATGTGGTATTGATAGCTGGTGAGCGTGAGTCAGCACGCTCAGCATTATATGTGGTTACTGGGATCGAACTCAGGCCCTTGCGCTTGCGAGGCAGGCGCTGGAACCACTGAGCTAAATCTCCAGCCCATGATTGGGATTCTTGAATGGACTTTAGTAAAGCAACGTGATGCACTTGCTTCTTTAAGAATACTCTCACTGTTTTGTCGGTGTGAAAGGTAATAGACATTAGGAAAACAATTATCGTGACTATAATGTTACTGGTGAGAGGTGATGGTTGTGTAGACTAGGAGAGTAGTGATAGAAATGGAAAGAAATGATTTGAACTTGATACATCAAAAGTGGAATTGATGGAGTTTGGTGGTGGATTATAAACTGAAACATCAATAACTTTCTGATTATTGACTTATAAATTGAGTGCACTTGGAGAGGAGGAAGGATGATAGCAATTTTGTACATAATGTTCTAATATGGAAGTGGACGTTAAGTGGGTAGTTAAATATACTGATCTGGAACTCAGATGAGATAACTGGTCCGGAAATATAAATGTGGAATCCATCAGCATGTAGGTGGCATTTAAATGCACGAATGTGAGTGAAAACATATGGAGAAACAATTTAGAGGGAGAAACAGAGGCCAGAATGGATCCTTGAGAATTCCACAACTTAGAGACTGTGTACTTTATAAATGACCAACAAATGAGAAGACAGAGAGGTGAGAGAAAAAGTATGCAAGTACAGATAAGAGAGTGTTTTAATAAGGAGAGTCTAAGGAGGGTTTCAAAGGGAATAGTAAACTAAGGACAGAGAAAAACCACTGCATAGTGATGCTGACAATCTCAGTAAAGGCCCTTTTGGTGACAGCCATGTTGGAGAAGTCTTCCTCTTATAGCAAATAGATGTGGTTAGAGAGGTAAAGGGAAGCTCAAGGGAAGGTGTTAGTCTTACAATACAAAGCAAATAGAGCATGTTTGATTACTACTAGACAGGGAGAAGTTGGAGATGGAGGAGACTCTAGGGACAGGATCCCAGCAAATCTGAGAAGGTTCAAGATCCAATGAAAAAAATTGGCCTCTGATCAAAGAAATGACACTTAAACCATGACAAATATGTACTGAATGCCTACTATGTTCTTGGTTTCATTTCAAGTACTAGGGATACAACAATGCCTAAATCAAAATCCCTACCCACATGGAGCTCTCAGCCTGAGGAGAAAGACACAGTTGAAGACAATTATAATTAGGTCAATTAAGATTATGATAATTTCAGGGTCCCATGGAAGCACCAGAGAAGAGACGCTGCTATAAATTGAATTGTGCCTCCCAAAGAAAGATGTGTTGGAATGTTAATGCCCAGTACCTCAAAATAAAACCTTATTTGGAGACACAGTGTTTACAGAGGTAATCAAGTTAAAATGAGGTCATTAGAGTGAGCTCTAATTCAATATGACTAGTGTCTTCATTACAGAAGAAATTTAGATACAGAGACAGGCATGTGAACAGGAAGATTTCTATGTAGACATGAAAGCAGAAACCAGAGTGATACATTTAAGCCACAGAATGCCAAAGATGTCCAGAAAGCCATCAGTGGCCAGGAACAAGTCCTGGGATAGATTCTTTCTCAACGGAACCAACCCCACCTGGAGTTGGACATCCAGTATTCAGAATTATGAGAAAGTAAAGTTTTATTGTTTAAGCCCCTCACTTTGAGGTACTCGATCATGGTAGCCCTAGAAATTAATTCAGCAACTCAGAGCACCCCGGAGATAGTGATCAAGTTAAGGAGTGACTTTTAAGAGGAGGTGGTATCTGAGCTGAATCAAGGTAAATAAATGAGGTTTCATGAGTGGAGTTTGGGGTGGACATTCCACACAAAATGGCTTGGAAGTCAAGGGAATATGCATGTTCAAACTGTTGCAAGTAAGCCACTGGCTGGATATACTGCGTGGGGGCCATCGTGGTGACAACTGAGACCTGAGAAGCTGATGCCAACTCATGAAAGGCCTTCTATTCCAAGCCAAGGAATTTGGAATTTATCCTGGAGCCAAATAGGTGGCCTTTAAATGTTCATTCCTCTCTTACACTATTCACCTGCCTAAATCCATTTTTCTGGGAAGCCTTTTCTCATATCTATTGGGGCACTTCTCATACATAACTGTGAGGAAGAACTTACTTTGTGGATGTCTTTGAATACACGATGAGCGCCTGGAGGGGAGGGGTGATATCCAGCCTGCTGAGATACACCCAGTGACTGGCAAATGCTTGACATGTAGCGGGCTTCCAATAAATGACTGCTCAGCATGTTCTTAGGGCTAGTGTTCAGACTCCAGTGTACTCCATATTTTCAGTTTACTCTTTCTTCTCACTGATGAATCTCTTGAAGTTTCCTCTCATTTCCCTACCCACTTGGTTTTCCCTCAAGACCAAGGCCCTTGGGAGTTTCAGGTACTCTTCTTCTCACCCCAAACCAGCAGTCCTCACTTCAGGCATCCCCTCATGCATCTTTCTTTATAACCTCCCCAGGGAATCCTGGTTCACACCACAGAAAGTCTTGCAGTCTAACAGTGTCACTTTGTTTCTACACCCCGCCCCCATTCTGCCAGGACTATTGCTTAACTTAGCCCCAAGCAGGGTCATTAGGTCAGTTTTATGCAAGTAGTTGTTCTAGCCAGAATGAACCAAAGAACAGGTGGCAGCTCTGGCAAAAGAATGTATTTGAGATGACAGAACAGGGCAGTGGTGTGGACGGGCGGGACAGTTGAGCAGGATCAAATCATCTGAGCCATCGCCAAAATGGCCAAATTTGCCTCATGGGATCCCAGTGGAAGGCAAAACAGGGCACTGGACCAGGAAACCATGAAAACTGGCGGTCAAGACAAGAAGCTGAGCAGAAGCGTGTTTGGATTAGATTGGATTCATCTAAAAATATGCATGCCATTTCATCATATGTAGACACAGCCCAACTTAAGTGATCACAATAATACACAAACACACAAATCACAGACATAGAATGTGACCAACACTGGCAGACATGCTAATATCTTATCTGTGTGTCACTGGCTGGGAGGGAGAGATGCTGTATACAAGTCTGCATACAAAATAAGACAATAATCTGTTCCAGTGACCAAGTCTTTTTCACGTGTCACGTATAGAGCTTTCTGCCTTCTTACACAAAGTAAACCTGATACAGTGTTCCTCTTCCTTGATAATCCTAGGCTATATTATGGACATTAATTACTGAGGGTGAAGTTGAGATATGAAGTACCCTTAGAAACTATCTCGAATAGACTCTGCTTCCCCATTGAAGGGTCCTGATTCCACAGTCACATTTCATGTATGTAGAGATACACATGTATGGAAATACATACTGATATACACACTCTCTTTCACATAAACGCTTGCAGATTATCCACACAAATATACTGCGTAGATCCACACACGGTGCAGTTACTTACAAGCTACCTATGCACCTTGCAGCTAGGTTTGTAAGTAGCTCCCTTTCTTGTAGCCAATGGCCTGCTCCTTTCATCGTATTCCTTATTTCTGCTGCACACTAATTATTGCAATTAAGGACTTGGTGCTGCATTCATCATAAACTAGATAGTTTTAATTGATCATCCTAACATACTTAAAGAAGGTATCTTAACTACAAAGAACTTTACTGGGAAATGGGCTCAGGGGGAGTTGTTAAAAGTAAGTTCATTAACAACTCGTTGGGAGGTCATTATTTTGTAACTCCCCAGGTTATTTCTACTATTAGTAACAAGGTGAGGAGAAATTCCCTGACTTCATTAGAGACCTGAAAAAAAATAACTTCTCTGCCAATATTTTCCTTTTTGGTAGAACATATTTCTTCTGGAAGGTGCTATGGCAAAAGGACCTTCTTCTTCAAACTTCTTTTTTATCAAAAGAAAACCATTTAAAAACTCTCTGGAGCTTCAGGGCCTGTCCCTTGAGAATATTCTCCCAAGACACACACACACACACACACACACACACACACACACACACACACATACATGGGCACACATGGGTCAAAACAGCTACCTAATTAACTCAAAGTTGGAAATAACTCATTCACAACCTGGACTGAGGATATGCACTTGTGCATCACCTTGGAGGTGAGAGAAAACATTTCATAAGCATTTTACTGACATCTGTTTTATAGACATAAAAATGTGCTCATCACAAACTCATTTGTTGATTGACACTAGGCTGGCGGAATCAAGTGTGGCATGCCTTGGTTGGCAGATACGAGAACACCTGATCTGTCCGGTATTGGCCAGGAGGGAGTTGTCTGCAAGCAGATGTTCCTCATGAAAAAATGTCCAAAGAAAGTCCAATGCAGTAGCCTACTGTTTCAAATGGATAAGTCTCATCTTTTCATGCTGAGTGTACCTGACATAAGTTGCCAGTTGGACTGATTCTGGGCTACCTTTATGGACTCTGATTATTAGCTTGCAATAAATGTAGAGGCACCAGTAAGAGCTGTCTTGACAAGTATCAGACTGTTTAATCACCCATTAACTCTTTGCAGGCTGTCAATTTTTAAAATATTCTGTCTTCTCTCTAAAGACTCTGTTTGTTGCTAACATTGTTTACACCTACAGTAGTCTTTTGCCATTTTCTATTCTGCCTTAAGCTCAGAAACCAAGCTGAGTTAAAACTGTGTATAACGTACCATTGAGAGCCTACAGGTTTTCTTCTAAGTATTCTGCATGAGTTTTGGTGCATACATTTTGCATCATGTCTTTTGGCTGCCCTAGGGCATTCAAGGGTTAATTGTTAGTTTCTACCTCTGTGAATACTAGACAATTATGGTTTCTAGAAAAGAGACCTTTAGATAAGTAATGTAGCAAGAAAATAAACCTTTTAACTTGAACTTTAAAGTTCATAGTATACAACCACCTTATTTATAGGGCATATTTTTTCATTTCATCACTACACAAAGAAATATATTTGGTAAACTAACATCACTAACAAAATTGAAGGTTTCATTTATATGTGAAACACTGACCATACTTATGTGTCTATTAATATGGATGCCATTAAGCCATCCATTTGGAAACAGAATTCATTGTTTATATTTGAAAGTTACTATAACAAACAATAATATTTCAATTAATTAATTTATATGGGGCAAATTCACTTGAGAAAGTCAACCCAGGTCCATGGAGTCATAGATGATTAACAAAAGCTTAACTAACAGCATTGGTAGCTGGAGAAATGAGGGAGCCAAGTCCTTTTTAATGGAGAAGATAGAAGAACCAGTGAAGGATCATGTCTCAAGGAATCAGAAATAAATCACACAAACCTGAGAGAAGTCTCGCCTCACCTTGACATATGCCTGGAATCGAAAATTGTTTTGGTCATTACATTGTGAAGAGAATTTCTGAGTAAGAAGAGTCAATATTCACACAGGTGTTCTGTTACAGCATTGAATGAAATTTTTGACTTTTCTCTAAGTCCAGCAGCTCTTCCCATCAATTAATAGTAGAGAATTCAACATATGGCAGGTAACATGTTAATTGTTCCTATATTTGCATATATTATTTCACTTAGTCCTTGTGAACTTTGTAGGTGGATATTATTTCTATTGTGTAGATCACCGGGAACTCCATGAAAGTGATTCATTTGTCTAAGTTAATAAATTGTCTGATTAGGTTTCAAATCCAGTTCTTACTCCTGAGCCTGTTACACTAACCGCTACCAAATACTGTCATTGTTCAAGAGATAGGGTAGGAAAAGTATTCTAAGGTGGTGTAACAGGTACATGAAATTTAAGTTGAGATGCCCTCTCAAACTTTACTTACCTACCCCTTCAATCTTATGAGGCAGTGACATGCAGCTGGCTACAGCTATAATGATAATTACAAAATACATGAAAAAGGAAAAACAACATATGTCTCTTAATGTGTAAAACAATCATTTTGAACTTACATATATATTGCCCAAAAGGAAGCTGTTACTCAATATTTGGAACTGTGGCCAAGGCCAAACTGGCAGCATGTTTTAACTTTCAGGAACAAAACTTTAAAGTCAGCCGATTAGTCTGGTACTAGTTAGGACTGGTGGCAAAGCACATGTTTATTTTCATGGCACTGAAAAAAATTAGTGGCTTTTGTGTATGTGGTACTGGGGGTTGAACCCATGGCTTTTACATAGCTAGTCTTTTAAAAATATATATATTTTTAAATTCTGAGACAGAGTCTCACTTGGTTGCTGAGTTGTCTAGGCTGGGCTCAAAATCGGGATCTTACTGTCTCAGCTTCCTGGAGTGCTGGGGATCACAGGCATGTGCCACAATGCCAGGTAAGTGATGGGATATTGTTTAAAACAAGGGAATCAGTATTAATACTATGTGAAATAAATCTGCAAGTGAGATGCATTTTATTACTAAGAAATGTTTATGAGGGAACTGAGACTGCTATAGGAGATTAGTGAAGATGTCCATGATTGTGCATAAATTGGCCATCTAGTCATCTACAGGGCCAGCAGAAATATTGAAAAGGTCAGAGATTGTCTTATTAACTGTCACTATGTCTTGCAACAGTAAGAATGATGGATGAAGAATCCCATTTTGATTAAGAAGCTGATTTCTGTAGGAAACCCTAAACACAAAGTTTGTACAAAGATGTCAATGCATTTTGAGTGATGAATGAAAATAGAGATTTGACATTTGTTTGTCTTTCAAGGGAAGCACAACAAAGCAAGGTATTCTTGAGGAAAATAGTAATCAGTGTGGAAGATGGCTGTTCTAGTATGATCAAAAACAAAAGTGCTACAATATCAGAGGCAAACTTCTGCATGCTGGAAATCTCCAAATGAGTGCAGAATCCAACCACAGATTAAGATAATGGAGTTGTACCATTTTGCTGCCATGATGCTGTCCACCTCCCAAAGGCAATTGGTTAAGTTAGTAGACACTGGCTTCCAAACCAAAAGGAAGATTGAGGGGCCACTCAACAGTCTCTGAAGGTTCAACTCAGTCCTAGGCCCTTGAAACAATCTTAGACTGACACAGGGAAAATTAGAAATTTGGTTTGCAATTATTTGTCATGCTATGCCTTTAATTATAGTCTACTTCACTTCCTGTCACATTATTCTAGAATCCACATTTAGATTTGGTTCCCCAGCTGATCTTCCAGCCTCCCTAAAGCAGGGTTCTGAGTTGTTTCTCTGTAGACCTTTCAAACTTTTACTTTAACACTTTGTTTCCACCTGCTTTTGGGACTCCCAGATTCTTTCTGTCTATTTCTTGCCTTGACTTGTATAATCACCATTGCAATAGTAGACCACCTAATTTATTATGGAAGAAACATTAGTCACCTGCACGTGCTTGCTGCATAATATTCAAGGTCCTCTTAAAATTCAAGACAACGCAGACACCCTCCCCCCACGCTGGCCATCACTGGTTTGTTCTAATGGCCAAAAACACATTTAAGAGTTTGCAACTGTAAAAAGAATAGTTGAAGAATCTGCCTTGTTTGGATGGTACCACTCAACTTAATCTCTAGCATTACTTAGTTGAGCAAATTGACTGAGACTTTTTTCCATGTATAATACAAGTACAGTCTTAAAAGATGAAAAGTAGTCTCAGTTGAAGAGATACAAAAGAATATATCTATGCATCTAAAGAAAATATCTAACAAACATGACAGTGAATTTTTCTAAAGCATCATAGAATTAATAATTAGATTCCCAGGGAACTTCTGTGAAAAGGGTAATTTTCATTTGGATATATAAATGCTGATAATTTTGCCACATAAGCCTTCCTATGGTTTCAATATTTTGATGAAAGAAATTGATATTAGCCTTGTTAAATCCCAACCTTGATCAGCCAAAAGAGTGTTGAGGCCTGACATCCTGTCCCCACATTCGGTGTCTTCATTCATATTTATAACAGCAGTGACCCTGCACTATAAATGAGGTTGAAGATGAAAGGTGAAATTGAGCAGCCTGTAGAGTTTGGAAAAAAGGCAGGAACAGAGAAGTTAAAAGTGAGAAATCTTGGATACCCTGCTAGGAGGCCTTGCACATAGTTTGTCTCTACTATTGGTTTGTATTTGATTAACCCCTGAAGC
>PVIC010016747.1:0-33557 GCA_004025085.1 Thryonomys swinderianus | reverse complement strand
TATTCTCTCCAAAAATCTGCATACTTAAAGCCAACTGATTTTTGACAGAGGAGTGAAGAATACATATTGGAGAAAAAATGGCATGGTAAAGTAAATCAGGAATTGGGAAAATTAGATATCCACATGGAGAAAGGAAAGAAATTAGACCCTTCTCACCATATATGAATATCAACACAAAATGGATCAAAGAGAACATGAAGGTCTTGAAAATATAAAAGTACTAGGGGAAAAAAAGGCAGGTGAAAATTCCATGGCATTCCCTGATCTGTCAATGAAGTTTTGGATATGAATGTAAGGGCATTCACAAAAAAAAAGCAAAAATAGAAATATGAGAATACATCAAACTAGAATGCTTCACACAGGAAAAAAAACAGTGAATAAAATGAAGCAAAAACCAATGGAACAGAATAAATTATTTGCAAACTATTTATCTGACAAGGGGGTATTATCTAAAATACATTTTAAAAAACCACCACCAACAGCATCTCAAAGAAAAAACCTGATTAAACAGAAAAATAGATATTTTGGATAGATATTTTTCCAAAGACATACAGATGAACAAAAGATACATGAAAAAAAGCTTAGTATCATTAATAATCAGGGCAACAAAAATCACAACAATGAAGTCTTATTCCAGTAAGAATGGCTATTATCAAAAAGATGAAGGATAGCAAGATGTGACATGGATGCAGAGTAAAAGGAACCTTTAGACATTGCTGATGCAAATGTGAATCAAGATGGCTAATAAGTAAAAGAATTTAGGGGTCCTAAAATGTAAAAATGGATATATGATAGGATATAATAAATCTACTAGCAGATACACATCCAAAATCTGCAATTAGTATTGTCACAGAGATATATGTAACACTTATTGTTGCATTATTTACAACAGTCAAGATGTGGGATCAAGCTGAGCATCCATAAGTGAATAAACAGCAAAAGAAAATGTAGTATATAGATTTAATAGAACACTATTCAGGCATGAAAACTGACATCTTGTCATTTTTGATAACATGAATAAAACAAGAGGGCATTTTATTAAGGAAAATAAATCAGCTGCAGCAAGACAAATATTACAAAACACCACATATATATATATATGTGTATATATATATATATATGTGTGTATATATATATATATATATATATATATATATATATATATATATATATATATAAAGTCTGAGAAATACTGAGATCATAGAAATAGAGTAAGGTAATTACTAGGGCTACGATGGTTGGGTTTGAGAGTTAGGCAGATATCAGCTGAAGGATTTAAAAAAAAACTTGTAAGACAAAAGAAATTAGTATAAAAGACCTACTGTACAACATGTCTACTATACGTAACATACTGTGTTTTTGAAAAATGCAAAAAGAAGTAGGGCCGGAGGGTTAGCTCAGTGGTTCCGGCACCTGCCTCGCAAGCGCAAGGTCCTGGGTTCGATCCCTGGTAACCACATACAATGCTGGGCGTGGAGACTCACGCCCACCAGCAATCAATACCACATACCACAGTGCCGGGCGTGGTGGCTCATGCCTATAATCCCAGCACTCGGGAGGCAGAGACAGGAGGATTGCTGAGTTCAAGGCTTGCCTGGGCTACATAGTGAGCTCAGAGCCAGCTTGAACTACAAAGTGAGACCCTGTCTCAAAAAAAAAAAAAAGTAGATGGAATGTGTTCTCACTAAAATAATGATGTGATGAATGGAATAACTATGCAGCTTTAGCAGTCCACACTGTGTATATCTATGTACAGATTTCAAGACACCATGTACATACATGACAATTTTATGTAAATGTAAAGAAAAAACAATTTTAAAGATTTATCGTAGTGGCCAGGGGAATAATATATAAATAATGAAGTACAGACAGAAACCTTGATTCCTTCTGTCTGTTTGGGCTTGCCTTGCCTGCCAGGTTTCTGTGTAGAAACAAGAGCATGCTGTGCAGTTGACACCTATCTTCACATTTGCTTCCAACAATGAAAGAACAAGAGGTGTTAAAGAGTCTTATTAGGAAACAAGATAGGTCCTGTTGATCAAAATGTTCAGCATCTAAATTATAAAGATTTCCACGTTTATCAAGCAATCATTCCTTACCTCTATTATTTTACAGATCAGAACTTTAGGCATTATAAATTATTCAATAATTTTAAAAAATCATAGAGAAAAGTTTATGCTTCAGTACCAAAGTGGGTCTAATATAATGTTAATTGTCTGCCTTTTCATTCTCAGAAGCAACTTTACGATCCAGAGGCACATTCATCACCATTAAAAGAGGAAAGGAATCAAATGAGGGTCATCAACTCAACTGGGAGAGGTGTCACTCCCTAGGGTGGGACTTCAGGGTTCCCCCAAGAACTGGGAGAGATGGAGGCCACAGAGAAATATCTCAGGGGATTGAAGATAGCAACCACAAACCAGGTGGCAAAAGTGGCTATTTCTGTCTTTAATAAATATGACAGAATGAGACACTATCAAAACACAACAACTTTCATACAATTAATCTCAAGAAATAAAATGAGACCGTCTAACCCTTAACCCGATGCTTCAGGCAAAGCACAAAGAGTGGGGAATAAATTAGGGGTAAAAAATTTGGAACCTCTCATAACCAACAAACAAATAACAGTTCTTCATTTCCTCTAGTAGGAAATAGATGATCACATCAGAAATAAGAATTTGTTAGTTGCTTCCAAAGCAGGTGGAGAGAGTCTACACTTCAGAATGAGTTTACAGTTCCTTTTTTATCTCAGCAAGGGCATTCTAATAATCACTCATTCAGTAGACTAGGCTTAGGGGGAGCTGTGACAGGAGTGGAAAGAGTGACTTTACACAGTGAAGGAGGAAGGAGGAGAAATAGAGAGATGAATAGGGAGAAAGAAGGAGGAAGAAGAGGAAAAGATAGGTGAGGAAAGAGGAGGAAGAAAGAGGGAAGGAGAGAGGGAGAGATTGATTAGTTTGTGCTTTTGCAACATAAAGAGGTCCCAGTTAACCTTGTATAGGTCAAAGTCCAAAGAAATCATCACTGACCAATAAATTAAAAGAAAAAAATTACGAGTGTGAACTCTAAAGTGCTTTTGAATACTAGCATTCAGACTGCTTCAATGAGAAATTCTAGATCTCATTATTTGCAAAGGAAGACCACTTGGGATATTTAATCTGGGCTTCTGGTAATCAACCAATCTGAGCTTCAATTTACTTCCTCTAATTTTATTTTTCTCCAGACTTCATGCCTTATTAAGTCTTGGATATTACCCTCTGTGTTCGAAGTTACACAGCCTATGGGTATGGAGTTTTGTCATGCCAAAGAAGATTCATTTGGAAGAGATCAGAAAGCTGGACAGAAACAACTCTGAGAACATAGCATAGAAAATTCTATTAAGAAAAAGAATAGATAAGTGAGGCTCGAAGAAGCAAGAGACTCTGATTAAGGTCAAAAACAGAAAAGCAAGATAATTTAAGCTATTTTCCCAGGCTCAAAGTGTAGGTTTGGTGCAGGTATGTTGTGGATCACCTGACATTCCTTAAGCCCAGGAAGTGACAGGTAGCTCCAAATAAGTCAGAGGATGAAACTCTGGGATAATGGGCCAGAAAGAAGGATAAAGCTTATGAGGTTTGAGATATCAAATACTACAGCTTCCTTATTTGATAGTTGAGGAAAGTGAAATTCAATATATTGGTGAAAGTGATATAACACACACTGTTATGGTAAAATTTTTTAGTAACAGAGCGTCCAAAATTCCCCAACTTAGTGATTTTGTCCCCCTTGAACAACAACAGGCATCTTCATCTGTGCCTCATGCTGCTCCTTTTGTGACTAGGACTGTCTTCAACTCATACGAGGACTTTTTAGTATCACCAAGAATTTACAGTCATCTGAATATTTCACTAGCAATGTATTCCTTGCAAAAAGGAGAATCTTGTTTCTTTTTCAAAGTGTGACCATTTCATGTGCATTGCTTCTTACTCCTAAATTTGCTTTTTAAATGTTCATGAATTCTAGACTCTAAATCTTGCTTGTTTCTCTTCACACCTATACTACCTATAACCTAAACAATTTTAAAACTTACATTTCCTGTCCACTGAGCACCAGCACATTTCAGTTTATATTTCAAACCTAGTTAGTAGTAGTGAATATTTAGTCTGTTACATTTTCTGGCTTACTTACATTTTTGCTGCCTGTGGTGACTTCCCACCCCATTCACACATCTACACCTGTGGTCAAGTGACATTCTACGTTTTGCCCCTACAGTTGCATACGAACCTGTAAGACTCATCAGGATATACTCCCATGTCAGTTGTCTCAGAATGACATACATTTCCTGTTGATATATAGATACATTATCTCCAACCTGCCCTCACCCCAAACATTTTAATAATCTTATGGCTGAGAACTATTTTTAATATGTTTTTTTTTTTCTGGAGATTCTGATTTGGATGGATTTATAGATTTAAGTGGGATGTATACAGAGAGTGTGTCCTGGGTAATGACTCTTTCCCATGTTTCTTTGTGCCTTCAGTAATGATTCTGTGCACAGTGTAAACTCACTAACTGCTGTTTTTTCAAATAGATACTTATGAAACAAGTGATGTAACCAATGAGTTATTTCCCATTTGGAATGTAAGATCCTGAGCAGAGATAAGTGGAATTCTGTTTCAGAAGCCACAGTGAGGTACAAAGGTCTCCATTCCTATTTTAGTCAGTCTCACATCTCAGAGATTTTAATTTTTCACTCACCAATGGAGGCCTGGTGCCAAGGCTGGGAATATTTGCTGATATCCAGAAGTGGTGCTGAATAACACACTCTGTTGCACTGGGTTTACTCTACTGCAGTGTGCTTCTGCCTTGAGCATCAGCCCAAGTAAGTCCTCCATAGGTTGTAAGATGCAGAACATGGTCCCATTCAGGACCTGTACTGTGGCATTATGATATCCCTCTACCTATCTTCTGGTTTTAGGTTGCTAAGCTGCATTTGTCCATTTGGCAAAATACTACCTGACAGGTCCATGCTGTGCTTTTGACAGAGGCTTCATATCCCTTGCTCTGTAATCTACTGAACTTGAGTTGTGCCAATTCCCATGTTCACTCTTCATTAAACAGGTTATTTCTATCCTAGCAAAAGGTCAATTTAATTGCACTAATAACTCTGAAAAAGGCAGCTCAATCAATACAATTATATTATATATATGCACTAAAATTTACTTTACCACTTCCAGTAGCAAACTGGAAACAGAAACTATTAACAGGAATTTATTCCTTCTTTCAGTAACTTCCTCATTTCCTGGGCCCATTAAACAAATTCCTGTGAGGCCATGCATGAACTTGGGTGGGAAATTAGCTTTGCCAGTGTTGAAACAGCTAAAGAAAAGGGAAGAAAGGTGCTCAAGTTTCCTTTTCACCTGTAGCAACTGATTATTTAATAGCATGATTCATCAGTTAATTTTTCTATCATCTAACGCAACCTCTGCAGGAAATCTATCTCATAGAAAGGTACAGATGTAGGTGTGATGCAGACACTACCTGCAGTGACTGCAGCATGGTTCTGATGGAGTGGTCAGTCCACTGGGAAAGCCAAGCTCAAAACAAGGTGGAAGCTAAATGGGGGTAACAGGTTTCACCTGTTACATCATGACTACAAACAGAACAGATGTCACGTATGGCCCTTGATTAGCTGTCAGGTTACAAGAACAGAACACAAATTCCATAGGGAGTCAGAGAAAAGAGATGTCTCTTAGGCTTTGGTACTTTTGTAAATCTTGGAGAAGGGACAGGAACTTGGACCCTGAGTAACAAGTAGGATTCAGATGGGAAAAAAAAGGAAGACCATGGGAAGAAAGGTACAGGAGACAGAAATGAAAAATGAGAGGAAAATAACAGAATAGTCATTTAAGGACTCTAAGTGGATACGATCCAGATATTTGTGCCTTAAAGTACTTTAAGTTAAAGAATGATCGTGGAGGTACAAATAACCCAAGTTTTAAGAAGGAAGTTAACATCCCAAAATAAGGCCTCAGGAACGTGGTCCGCATTAACGTGGCACAGGGGTTCTCCTGTTTCCTGGTGAGTAGAGCAGAAGCAGGTTCATTGACAAAGAATTCACAAAGAGCAGAGCTGCTTCTGAACACTACAGAAAAAGCCACTACTGCGCTTCTTCCCAGAAACTTCAAGTACTAACAACATGCATTTTTCAGCTCAGTGGCTCTGGCTTTCCAAACCAAATGCTGTCTTGAGATAATGAATTCAAAAAGAAGAATTCAAGTGTGAACACTTTGCAAGGCTCAGCAGCGTGGAAAATCTTTTTGTGCACTTTATAATCTTCTGTTTGTTTTAATCTCTCCTCAGTAAAAACACCTGCTTCATCATATGACCATAAGCCAGTTTTAGGGGCAGGTGAAGGTCCCCACCTGGGTCACAGTTAGAACCACATTAGTCAGGTTCTCTATATTGCTGTATTCATTTCTCTGCTGAGATGTCTTACCTGGTGTGCAAATAACAACAGACTCTAATAATGTTTCCCTGTGAGCATCATGCTGAAGATAGTCGGTCCTTCATTTCTTAAGGTACATGCCTGGCAGAGCTGAGACTCAGTGCTAGGCATGCTTTTGGGTCCCTGACACTTTTTCTGTCCTGCTAACATTCCTCCTGGTTCAGCTTTGGGATAGCCATCCCAAGGAGACTCATCAAAAAGTCACAATTGTAAAGAGGGCAGCCAGCTCCTCCCTCCAGCACACCTGAGACACAGAGAAGCTACCTCTGGGCTAACTCACTCCAAGTGGTGAAAGGAGGGCTCCGGTAGGGTTTTCCTGGCTCTATCCGGGGAACCAACCCTCCAAATACATTTATTGACTGGAGTTGGAAGGCCATTACCAGCGCGGAGGATTTCGGCCCACTAGCCGGTCCCCACCCCACCCAGAGCTGCATCTATAGGGCTCAGGTCGCAGACCCCAGGTGCCGTTCCCAGCTCAGAGGACTGCAGTCTGCCAGCCAGCCCCCACTCCACCCCAGAGCTGCGTTGTGACAACACAGGCCCAAGAGGAGCCTGGAACCATTTCCTGAATCCCTCCACACCGGAGCCATGCTGAGAGATGAGGCATGATAAAAAACAAGGGAATCTAGCTTCTGTTCTGCCATCTACTCCTAGATCCCTCTATTCACCTCTTGTCTCCACACCCTTTCCTATCTTCCTGTCAGAACCAATACCCACAAGTAAAAGACTCTTAGGCTGCCCTATCTCTTCTCCTGTACTAATATAAGAAGGTGTGCAAAGTCTCCAGTGGTCTTACAGCATACAGTTGGCAAGGTTTTATATATGCCCTTTTATCCTCTGTTACCTGCTGGCATATACAAGGCTCTCAAGTCTAGGTGATTGTAATAATTCTGCTGTTTAGTTCATTCTCCTTCTGTCCCCCTACCTCCCTGATTCCCCAGTGACCTTTTATTCCCAAAGGGTTCTGGGAGTATATTTATGACCTACATGTTGTATACACATTGCTGATTAATTCTAAATTTTGGCATATGGACATAGAGGTAACTCATGAGCTCAAAGTCTTCAGAATAGAAATTAACAAACTTTTCATTTTATTTAATGTGTTTAATACTGATATTGACACTGATTGTATTATGGTAACAAACATGATGTGATTGTTCTATTCAAATACCTCCATAATGTGTGAGAACTGAGAACTCTCAAGGGGCATTACAGATTCAAGGAGGACAACCCAGGAAGTGTCATTTACAGAAAGACACCAGATAATAGAAAGAAAGAAACCTGCAACAAACACTGCCGTGTCATCAGGCAAGAAATTAAACAAATAGCATTAGTAACAACAAAAGAGTAGAAATGAGAAAATATATAAAAAAACAGACACAAAGATCACCACCACAAGGAAATTCAGAGAAAAGGGAAATAGGGCAAACTGAAACTCAAACACCAGGCCTCTTTGAGATGGTAACTAAAGCAGATCTAGTAAAATGGAAATAAGAACTCATCCCTGAGATCAAAACAGAGATACTGTCCAGAGTAAAAGACATCATTAAAGAAAATATTAGTGAGATGATAGAAGCCAAGATAGCAGAAGGAATGGAACCTTTTGAACAGCTTCAAGCAGAGCTCCAGGTGATGATGAAGGAGAATGAAAGCTTGCGAAGTAGGATGAATGAAGCAGAGAACAAAATCTCAGACCTAGAGGACAGAATAGCAACCAATGAGCAGGAAAGGCATAATCTATGGAAAAGGGCAAGGGACCATGAAAAATCGATCCAACAGCTTCTAGATGACTCAAACAAAAATAATATAAGACTGATTGGAGTCACTGAGGAAGCAGGAGACAATGCAAAAGACATAAAAAAAAAAACTGTGGTCAGATAACGGCAGAAAACTTCACAGGAAAAGAAATGGACATACAGATAAATGAGGCCTATAGGACTCCAAAACGCCGTGACATAAAAATATCTACACCTAGACATATAATTATCGAGGTTCCAGATACACAACACAAGAATGAAATACTGAAAGCACTGAGAGAAAGGAAGAAAATCAGCTATAAAGGGAAGCCCATTAGGATCACAGGAGACTTTTCAACACAAACACTCAACACAAGGAAAGCCTCCAGGGAAGTATTTCAAACGTTGTAGGAAAACAACCTCGAGCCTAGACTGGTGTATCCTGCAAAACTATCTTTCAGAATAGACGGGGAAATAAGATTTTTCCATGATAAAGAACACCTGAAAAACTTCGCAAATATGAAACCTGCACTCCAAAGCATTCTAAAGAACATCTTGGAAAAAAACACAGAAAATTCCATACCCACAAGACCCAGGAGAGTAAGCTCAGTGGGGCAAACAAGAAACTACATAGAAAAGGGAAAAAGCAAGGAAGAAAAGAACCAAGAACAGGGAAACATGGCAGCTCTGAATATGTCCGTATCAGTCATAACTATTAATGTCAATGGACTCAATGGGCCAATTAAAAGACACAGACCCACAGATTGGATCAAGAAGCAAGATCCTATAATCTGCTGCATAGAGGAAACACATCTAATTCAGAAGGAAACCCACAGACTGAAAATAAAGGGTTGGAAAACAATCCTCCATGCCACAGGAAATGGCAAAAAAAGCAGGAGTGGCTATCTTCTTTGCAGATAAAATAATTTCAAAACCAAACTGATTAAAAGAGATAAAGAAGGTCACTATATGCTCATACTGGGAACTATCCAAGAGAAAGAAATAACAATCATAAATATTTATACACCAAACTTGAATGCACCCAACTACATAAAACAAACATTAGTGGACATGGAAAGCCAGATAAGTATGGATATAACAGTAGTAGGGGACTTCAATACTCCACTATCACAAATTGACAGATCAACTGGACAAAGAATCAATAAGGAAATACTTGAGCTAAATCAAGCTCTTGAGCAAATGGACTTAATAGATGCCTACAGAATATTTCACCCTACAAAGCCAGAGTATACCTTGTTCTCAGCTGCTCAAGGATCATTCTCCAAAATAGATCACATTCTAGTTCATAGAACAGGCTTAAGTAAATGCAAAGGAATCAAAATTATCCCCTGCATACTATCAAACCATAGTGCCCTGAAACTAGAGCTGAATAGCAAAAGAAATTCCAAGATCCTCACAAACACATGGAAACTGAATAAAACAAAAGAGATTAAAGAAGAAATTAAACAGTTTCTACAACTAAATGACAACCCCAGTATAACATACAGGAATTTATGGGACACAATGAAAGCAGTTCTACGAGGGAAATTCATAGCAATGAATGCCTACACTCAGAAAATAGAGCAAACAGAAATAAACAACCTAATGATGAACCTCAGACAATTAGAAAAAGACGAACAAGACGAACCTAGAGCTCATACTAGGGAGTAAATGATTAGGATCAGAGCAGAAATTAATGCAATGGAGACAAAGAGAAAAATACAAAGAATCAATGAATCAAAGAGTTGATTCTTTGAAAGGATAAATAAAATCGATAGACCCTTAGCCAACCTTATCGAACAAAGGAAGGAAAAGCCTCAAATCCATGCTATAAGGAATGAAAATGGGGAAATCAGCACAGATCCAGAGGAAGTCTAAAGGATAATAAACACATACTTTGCAAATTTGTACTCAAAAAAGATGGAAGATCTAGAGGAAATGCATAGATTCCTAGACACATATGAACTTCCAAAGCTGAACGAAGAGGATATAAAAATGTTAAACAACCCAACATCAACCTGGGAAATTGAAAATGTAATAAAAAACCTAGCAACAAAGAAAAGCCCCGATCCTGATGGCTTCACTGCTGAATTCTGTAAAACTTATAAAGAAGAGTTAACGCCTGTACTCTTCGATCTTTTTAAGGAAATCGAAAGGGAAGCAGTACTCCCCAAATCACTGAAGTAACCATCACCTTGATTCCAAAGGCAGAGAAAGATCCCACCAAAAATGAAAACTACAGGCCAATCTCTCTAATGAACATTAATGCAAAAATCCTCAATAAAATACTGGCAAACAGAATACAGAGTTATCAAGAAAATTATACACCCTGATCAAGTTGGATTTAGCCCAGGGATGCAAGGCTCATTCGACATACATAAATCAATCTATGTAATACACTATATTAATAGAATTATGGACAAAACCATATGATCATCTTAATAGATGCAGAAAAAGCATTTGACAAAATCCAACACCCATTCATGATCAAAACGCTATAGAGAATTGGAATAGATGGACTTTTTCTCAATCTGATACAACCTATTTATGAGAAACCAACAACCAGCATCATACTTAATGGGTAAAAACTGGAATGAGACAAGGATTCCTACTGTCACCACTCTTATTCAATATAGTACTGGAAACATCAGCCATAGCAATCAGGCAATCAGGCAAGATATAAAAGGAATAAAGATAGGAAAGGAAGAAGTTAAACTGTCATTATTTGCTGATGATATGATACTTTATCTAGAGGATCCTAAAAACTCAATCAAAAGACTGCTAGACTTAATTACCAAATTTGGTAGAGTTGCTGGATACAAGGTCAATGCTCAAAAATCAACAGCCTTTGTCTATACAAACAACAGACTCACTGAAAGAGAAATTGCAGAGTCAATCCCTTTCACAATAGCACCCAGAAAAATGAAATATCTAGGAATCAATCTAGCAAAGGAGGTGAAAGACCTCTACTCTGAAAACTATAGGACTCTCAAAAATGAGATAGAGCCGGGCGTGGTGGCTCACCTGTAATCCCAGCACTTGGGAGGCAGAGAGAGAAGGATTGCTGAGTTCGAGGATTGCCTGGGCTACATAGTGAGCTCAGAGCTAGCTTGAACTACAAAGTGAGACCCTGTCTCAAAAAGAAAAATGAGATAGAAAAGGATATCAGAAAGTGGAAAGACATCCCTTGTTCCTGGGTAGGGAGAAGCAACATCGTCAAAATGGCTATACTCCCACAACTACTATACAGATTCAATGCAATTCCAAATTGAAATCCCAACACTATACTTCACGGAGCTAGAGAAATTAATCCAAAAATTAATCTGGAACCACAAGAGACCTACAATAGCAAAAACAATTCTAAGCAACCATGACATGGCAGCGGGTATTGCAATCCCTATCTTAAAACTCTACTATAAAGCCACTGTGATAAAAACTGTACGGTACTGGCAAAGTAACAGACCAGAGGACCAGTGGAATAGATTAGAAGATCCAGACACAACCCCAGATACATTGAGCCACCTTATCTTTGACAAAGGAGCCAAACATCCCCAATGGAGGAAAGACAGCCTCTTTAACAAATGGTGCTGGAAAAAACTGGGCTTTAACCTGCCAAAACCTGCCAAAAACTAAAGCTAGATCTATCTCTTTCACCATGCACAAAACTAAATTCACAATGGATTCATGACTTAAACATTAAAACAGAAACAATAAACCTGCTAGAAAGGGAGTTAGGTAAAACTCTTGGAGACAATGGCTTAGGTAGAGACTTTATGAATAAAACCTCTACAGCACAAGAACTAGCAGAAAAAATCAACAAATGGGATCTGATCCAACTGAAAAGCTTCTGCACAACAAGAGAAACCACTGGCACCGCTAAAAGACAACCAACAACAAGGGAAAAAGTCTTTACTAGCTCTTTGTCAGACAAAGGGCTATTATCTACAATATACAAGGAACTTAAACAAATCAGTGTCCCCAAGTTTAAAGTTTAAAAAATGGGCATCTGAAATGAACAGACACTTCTCAGAGGTAGAAGTCAAAGCAGCCAAGAAGCATATGAAGAAATGTTCAACATCACTGGTCATTTGAGAGATGCAGATGAAAACAACACTGAGATTCCTTCTTATTCCACAAAGAATGGCCGCTATTACAAAATCAACCAACACTAAATGCTGGTGAGGCTGTGGAGAGAAAGGAACCCTTCTCCACTGCTGGTAGGTTTGTAGACTTGTGCAACTATTGTGGAGATCTGTGTCGCGATTCCTCAGAAAACTAGGACTAGAGGTCCCATTCGACCCTGCTATCCCTCTGCTAGGAATATACCCAAAGGAATTAAAAAAATCACATTGGAAAGACAGATGTACACCTCTGTTCATAGCAGCTCAATTCTTGATAGCCCAATCTTGGGAACAACCCAAATGCCCATCAAGTGGAGACTGGATAAGAAGAAATTTTTTAATGGATTATTATTCTGCCATAAAGAATGACGAGATTGATTCATTTATTTGCAAATGGAGACACCTGGAGGACACACTAATAAGTGAAATAAATAGAACACAGATACGCACATACTGGGTCTTTTCATTGATATAAGTACCTGTAGAGGTAAAGGAGCTCTAGAATGTGTGATAGTTTCTGTAATATCCAAAAGGAATTTGGTATGGGAACGTAATGAGAGGAAGGAATAAATATGATTTGGAAAAAAAATAAAAGATTATGTATATAGTGGGTGGGGAGGGGAGGGGGTAGGTGGGCAGGGATGTGCGTAAAAATGAGAATTGACCTGGGTCACATATTGGTACAAGTTCTCCAATGTTTTGTATGATTGTGAGCTGTGTATATAATGTACCAACAAAGTTTACTGAATAATGAAAAAAAGCCACAATTGTAGACAGAATTGCAACTTCATTTTATCTCTTCATTTGCAAATATTAACATTAAGTACCTAAAATTGTTATCATGGGTACTAGAACGAGCATGAGCCTTCAATAGAGAGATGTGTGTCAAAATCTTAACCTAGGATTTTGACCTTGAGAAAATTATTTTATCTAATGATTTCATTGAAAAATGCATTAAATCGGAGAAATTATGAAATGGTTAAAAATATAAAATGATTTTATCTAAAAGAGCACCTGAAAATATTTATTCATTTTTATTTGCCTTCCTCTGGGTACATGTGTTTAAAATAACATTGCTTGTCCACGGTCTGGATTTCCTGTTCAAACTTCAAGCAGACATAATTGCACAGCTATCACTTGGTTAATAAGTTGTAAAGATTAAATAATATGTATTTTTAATATATGGCTAGAGTTGAGGATGACATTTTACAAAACATTACACCCATAGGTTTGCTCATATCTTGGCCAAAATTTGTCTAAAGAAATGCATGAATGATAGATACATCATTGAGAAATAAATACGGAATCTTCCAACAGAATAGCTTCATGTACATTTGTTTCTGTTCTCTGCAATTAGTAGTAAATGCTCTGGCAGCAAACTCTGGCCATTATACTCCTTCATTTTTGGATAGTGTCTTTCTTTGTAGTCTAGGATGGTATCTAATTCAAGATCCTCCTGCCTCTGCCTACCTAGCGCTGGAATTGCAGGTGTGTACCACACCAGAATCTGGCCATTGTACTGGAGTCAGAATCAAGATCAAACATCTCATCAGCTCAGATCACTTAATTTTTCTACCATTTATAGACTATGTCTTGTTCCATCTCTTGGACTGACATGTGTACATTTTTCTTGTGGTGGCTTTGATGGTCTAGAGATTCTAAGTTCCAGTAACTCTGTGTTCCAGATCTGCTCGACCACTAATAGCACTAATAGCAGGTGAGAGCAAATCATATTCCTTGAGGGCTCAAGCTTCTCACTCAATGAGGGAAAATTTAATCATATCAATATTTTCATCCTGCCTACCTGACTACCTTTTTTCTTTTTTAAGTATGAGTCCCTTATTTTAGAAAACTCTTGGGTAAAGTTCTTCTTATAAAGCACTTGGAAAATAACTCTAGCTAATAGGCTTCTTTTCTTTCTCTTTCCAATCTGGAAAGTGGTTGCCAGGAGCACAGTTTCATAGTGACTGAGCTGCATGATCTGTAAGGTGCTGCCTGGCCTTCAGATTTTGAGATCTGCAGAGGAAGGAAATAGAAAGGATGTTCTAGTCCGATGGCCAATGTGGCCTCTAAATACTATCAACCTGTTATGAGTAGTGCTGTGTATATGTCTGATTCTGAGGTACTTCATGTACATAGGCCAGTGATTATTAATTTCCTTAGTACAAATCTACAACATGATCAAAGTTCTTGAGTGTAGAAACAGACTTCCTAGGAGAGAGAGAGCTTGTGGTTATTTGATCTTTTTTAAGAGGTTGTAAAGAAGACTTCTCTAGCAGTAGGGCTCAATGACCACACTCAGAGCCAAATTTCTCTTAGTGAAGAAAAATCTAAAACACATTTTTTTCTGCACTGAGTACTCTTTTCTCAATCTATGTGCATCACTTATGATTTATGAAAAATGGAAGAAAAAATATGGCTTCTTTCCTTTCATTCCATGAAATAATGGTTGGGGATCTATATCCATAATAGTTACTCAATGATTTTGACTAACATTGCTCTACAAAAGTGCTTCTTTTGTCCTCTGGAGGCTCATAAAGTAGATCTCTCCTACTAATGGCAGGCCATTTACATCCACCAGTGAAGTGTTCTCTGCCCGAGCCTTGACCCTCTGATCTGCGGCTTGAGATAAGAAGTCACACTTGATGCACATGGCCCTGAGGGGGTGGACAGATTGCTGTGCCCGCAGTGGGAATCACAGCAAAATGCAGCCAGGGTGCAAAGGGACTGAGCCTCTCAGGAGGCATTATATTAAATGTTATAGCCCGTTTGGAAAGGGATTTGGCACTTCCTCAAAAACTACATCATATGTTAAGCCAGCTGCAATGGCATATGGGTAACATCCCAGCTACACAGGAAACCGAGGCAGGTGGAATCCCAATTTTTTTTTTTTTTTGACACAGGGTCTCGCTTTGTAGTTCAGGCTGGCCCTGGGTTCACTATGTAGCCCAGGCAAGCCTCGAACTCGGCAATCCTCCTGTCTCTGCCTCCCAAGTGCTGGGATTAAGGCATGAGCCGCCACGCCTGGCTGGAATCCCAATTTGGAGCCCACACTGAGTGACTTAGCAAAACACTGTCTCAAAATTAAAAAATAAATAACTAAAAAGGGTTGGAGATGTAGCTAAGGAGTAAAGTCCTTGGGTTTGATCCTCAGAACTGGAGCAACAAAACAAAACAAAATTTTCAGATTTAGTGGCACACATTTGTAATCCCAGGCCACAGGAGGCAGAAGTAGGAGGATAATCACAAGTTAAAGTCCAGATTGGACCACATAGTGAGTTTCAGGCTACCCTGAACTACACTGCAAGAGCCTGTCTCAAACAAACAAACAAACAAACAAACAGTTTAACATACTTTGATATGATCTTGTTCTACTCCTACGTAATCACTTAAAAGTATCTCTTCTATTCCTATACATTTAACCAGGAGAAATAAAATTATGGAAAATCCCATCATATGTATTCATAGCAACATTTCAAACAGCTTCAAACTAAAAAGAAATCAAGTGTCCAAGGGTCGGGGATTTAGCTCAGTGGCAGCACACCTGCCTTACAAGTGCAAGGTCCTGAATTTGATCCCCAATTCAAAAAAAAATCAAATGTCCAATAGCAGGTGAGTGGATAAACAAACTACATGGAATACTACTTACCCATAAACAGAAAGAACTAGTGGTACAGGGTAAGATATGAATTATCTCAAGATAATTATGTGAGGAAAAGAAGGTAAGCAAAAAGAACACACAGAACTCATGATATTTATATAAAAGTTTATAAAATATAAAGTGACTTGTAGTAATTGAAAATATATTAGAGGTTGCCTAGAAATGGGAGTAGGATCAAAAGGAACATGAAGGAAGTGTCCAAAGGGCCAAGGAGATTTTCAGGAGCGATGGATATATTCACTGTTTGGATTGTGGTGAGGATTCTATGGACACCATCAAAAGAAAAAGCAACATGTATATACTCTAAACATGTGCAGTTTATTAAATGTTCCTATTACTTAATATAGATAAATTTTTAAATATTAGGAAAAAAGAGAAAAGACAAAGAAATTACCCCAGATAGACTGTGGGACACCACATAAAATCTCATTCTACTCACCCTTGGCATAAATTACAAACAAATAGCATTCCCACGTTTGAGGACTCAAACTCATAAAATAGCACTCTGTCTTTGACATATTGCTTTTTTCTCCAAACACCTGGCTGATACAGGTAGATCACTCTAGTTCTCTAGGGAAGTTCTGCACTTGGGCCTGCACTGAAAGGAATTTTTTTTTTTTTTGAGCCTTCAGAAACTAATGTGTTGCCCTTGTTGCATCTTCTGTCTTCTGTGGTCCCAGTGAAAAGCCAGAGGCTGGACCCTGCTGCCTGAGTAGCTGTTCTGCTCCGTCTAGTGGGGACCTGCAGAAGGAAGAGACTCCTCAACCGGAGTTGTGATCAAGAGGAGGGAAAAGACACAGATGGTCAGGACCAGCTCAGTCCAGGACCAGCCACAATGCTCTGGATAAGGGAGGGATCTGGGAACATAGAGCCCAACTCCAAACAGGAAACACTGCTGTGTGACTTGGCACTTAGGCACTGAGGGCTGGGACAGATGTTGATGGCGCCCGCTGCAGAGAGACATGAAAAGGCCATAGGAGGCTGGTACCTTTGATTTGGCTCCCACAGCACCACAAGCAAAGCCAGCAGTGCTAGGCTATTTTTAATGTTCAAAGAGCCTCGAGAAAGATTTATGACTACAAATATGTAGTGTGGGAGAGATAAATTGAAGCAGGGCTCTCCCAGCTCTGACAGAAGAGTCAGCCTGCCAGCCTGGTCAATAAAGTATTTAAACCCTGAGCGCTGTGTGGGTTGTCATAGATTAAACTTTGAAAATCTTTTATGGTGTAACAAGGTCCTTAATTATAACTCTGGGCTTTGGATCATTTGCAGGTTGTGCAAACAGCAAGAGTTATGCTATCATGAACATCCTTGGACACAATAGCCTTTAAATCCAATGTCCATGAGAGAAAACACTCAATTCTCAAGCTCAGAATTATTTTCCCAATATAAAGGAGTCTCAGAGATGTCTAAAATAAAATCTCCTCCTGTCTCAATTGCACTTGGTATTATTTCTGTCTTACATAGAATTCTCAAAATCTAATGAGTGAGTTGAAGTTTCAAGGTGATCTTGTTTCCAACTTTTTTTCCTTTCCTCATTCAACCCTGCCTCAATATTCTCACTCTTTCTGAATTTTAGGGAGCATGATGATTTCACTTGCTCTTGACTTCAGATGTTGATTGAGTTCTTTGGCTGTTAGATATCAAGTCAGTAACCTCTCTTGGAACAAAGGAATGTTGAATATGGAACTAATAGGATTTCACTAGTAAAATATATAACATCACCAACAACATAAGACTAAAACAGTTTTTACTCTTGAAGAATGAGTGTCATTCATAAATGAAATAAATAGGTCACAGATGTGTAAATATCATATCTGTTCTCTGGTATGAAAAACTAAAGATGATAATGAGTTCTAGAATGTATGGTGGTTATTGTGAAATGGAAAATATTCAAAGGGAAATGTGGTGGAGGTGTGAGTAATGAGGGGTAAAGAAAAAACTGATGGTAATAAAAAAGGGAAACAAAACTTGGGTATTTAGGGGATAGGGGGTTGTGGGGTGGGTAGGGAAGCAGGAAAAATGAGAATTAAGTTGTGCCATATGCTAGTACAAATTCCCAATATCGAGTGTAATCATGACGTGATGTGTACATACAAGTACCAATAAAGTTAAAAATTAAAAAAAGAATGAGTGTCATTAATCTGTTGCAACATTTATCTTATTATTAGCTTTTATGCTTTGCCCTGATTCATAGTTGCACTTTCCACCTAATCAGGTAATCTCAGAGCATAATTAAACCAGAGTTGAAAGACTATTCAGATTAGTTTCAACTTAAAATTAAAATTAGCTATAGCTTAGATATAAAATACACACATATTTGTATATGGGTATTGGGGAGGATATTTACGGAGCTGCCAGCTCATAATGTACATTTAGGTTGTGCCTACACCTATATACATGAATCTTATTTTATAAGGCCAAAATGTTCTTGAAATAGCTTAAATGAATAGCATTACCATCTGTTTAGCAAACATTCCTTTCTCCTTCCCCCAACTGATTCTACACCATTTACAAGGAAATTTTAAAAATATTTTCAATGAAGCTTTCACTTAACTTATATTTCTTAATTTTCCTGCTCACTGAGTAAACAAATATTGGAGTGCATTGGAAGTATTCTATAAAGTCAATCATTTACAACGAAAATAATTTCCAGTTAAATGTAAATTTTCCAAGATAGGGTAATTTTATAACTGGCCTTTAAATGTGAGGACAGACTGGAGAAGACAAGGTGTGTGTCCCTGGGGGCTGACCTCACAGTGTGTAACTGAGGTGAGCTGCAGTGAGATGAAAGGATAGCTTCCCCTCAGGAGCACCTGGTACCACCTGGCTTCTCTGTAGGGTATTTACTGGTAGTGTACAAATCAGACCAAATCAGAATTCTCATCTGCCTGAGTCAGTAATGACTTCCACTGTTACTGTTTTCTTTGTTTTTCCATCCTTGTCATTTTAATCAAGTGAAATGTAGAACTAGGAGGAAAGTGTTCATAGACCTATTTACTTCATAATATTTCATTCAACTTCAAAGTTTTATCTACAGTGACATTTAAAGAAAGGAAAATATCCCCAACACCTCTATCTCTCCTTTATGACTGATTCTCCTCAATGGTTGGTCAGTCTGTACTTCTTCCAGGTCAGATCTTGGTTCAGCTAACAAGCCCTTAATAATCATACACTACCACATTATCTTTTCTAGACACTGTATCTATAAATTGCACCCTGGTAAAAAGACCATTAACATTGGTAATGAGGGCATAGGAAGAAATAAAAGCATCAATGTAATAAGAAAAAAGAACATTTTTTTCCTGGAATATGATGTGTAGGGAAGAAAGAGGAACAACTATTTCACTGTAAATAATAAAAAAAACATAGTATGGTTCTGTGATTGGGTGAGTTGTAGAGGACAGCATTCAGAGGTAAACAAAGCAAACAATATGGTAAGAAGGGGTTAAATTTGGATGCACAGATCTCTAAGGATAGCCTGAGGCAGGAATGGTAGACTACACGAATGGAAAACATCAGACAACAGGGCATGACTGAAATGTGAAGTATCAATACTATATAAATTCTCTTGTTTAAATTCAAATCATTTTGTGTATTCTCAAAATATGCCAAAGTCAGGCCAGAGGTTTAGCTCAGTGGTTCCAGCGCCTGCCCTAGCAAGCACAAGGCCTCTGGTTTAATCCCTGGTAACCACATAAAACAATACCGGGGATGGTGACTCACGCCCACCAGCAATCAAAAAAGCTGGTGGCTCAAATTGGTGGCTCAAGCCTATAATTCCAGCACTTGGGAGGCAGAGGCAGGAGGATTGCCTGGGCTACATAGTGAGCTCAGGGACAGCCTGAACTACAAAGTGAGGCCCTGCCTCAAAAAAAAAAAAAAAAGGCCAAAGCCGGTGGATATTGTCAGATACTGGTTATCATCTCATGCATGTCTTACATTCCCTGTTTAGGACACATAGAGACTTTGTTCATTCCATTCTAAAGACCTTCTCTAGCATGAACCAGAACTCAGCTCATTAATCATGTTCAATAAGTACTTTATTGCTGGATTGCCTTGATCTCTCCTGTAAGATGTAGGAATGCCCCAAATTGCCTCAATGTAAGAAAAATATTTATGACAGCTTTCTGTTTGGTGAACACATTTACTTGCCAGGAAGATGACATATCCAGGTAGGGCATAGGATGGTGTAACACATCCCCCTACCTTGCCCTACGTATCTTTTCCAACTGGCTTCCCTTGAGTGGGACCCCTTATAATACAATCAAGAGAAAGGGTTAAAAATTTTATTTATATGTTTTATGCCCCTGTACTACACACAATCACACACACACACACACACACACACACATCTCTATACCATAAGTCAATGATTGTTTTACAACAGCTCAATCTTTGAATTAACTACCAAGTTGTTTCAACTCTTGGCTGAAAGTTATTTGTAGAACTCTGATAATTCTCTTTGTGTGAGACTGCTCTGTTCAGATTGTCTCAAAACTAGGATTTCATGGAACAACAGTACCAATAACATACCATGTGCTTTAAATTATCCATGTGCTTTAAAGTAATATCATGACTGTAATCTCTAAATATACACATGGCTTGAAGATATAGAAGGGGTTACTATATTTAATTATCCTTATAGTCAGGGCCATCTAATCCTGAGCTGACTGAATTTATACATGTAAAATTACATAGCTATGCTATCATGCTCAAACTCTTCTCTTGCTGTGAAATATCTTAAACTTCATTTCACACATTTTTCTGACAATTAGCTTCAGTTGTGAATAGGGATTTTAAACCTCCCTGTAACACAAGGCTGCGGATCGGCATGCTGTTTCTTCTGTTGCCACTAGGTGGCCAGAGCTAATGGCTCTGAGTCATTTTCCAGGTGAATTCCTAAAGTGAGTCTTGGAGGTGATTCTGAATGTTTCTTTCTCTCATCTCTTCTGGCCCCAGAAGCCAGTTTTACTTCAGCCAATGACTGTATTCATTCACCTCACCTATCTCTCGATTTCTCTTTCATATCAAAGTGCTTTTTAACCCATATGCCAGGCCCAGGACACATTTTATAAATCAAGGAGCTCAATTTCTTAGAGCTAAGGCAAGTGAGTTGTCAGGAACTATCTTGTGTTCTGATTTCTCTAAGAGCTTTGGACTCATGGGAATCACTGAAGTGTCCCTGGAGACCCTTCCTCACCAAGGAGCCTTTCCCCAGGCTGTCTACAAAGTATCTTTCATATCTGCCCAGTAAATATCCTTGATTTCACTCCTCCGCCTCCCCTTCCCCAGCTTCATAATGAAAAAGCACAGCGACCTGGAGTACATACTTGTCAAGATCTAAGGCCCTCTAATTAACTATCTGTGATGCTATTTCTTGTATCAATTAAGTCCTGAGGAAACAGTATTTCCCGGTCAAGCCTTGCTCTCTGCAACAGCAAAAGTTACCATGGGACTCTGATTACCAAAGCCTCTATCAGCCCCTTTCTTGCTTGCACATGGCCATTCTGCCTTGCCTCACACGATCTCCAGGGACGTCCTTCCCTGTGGTCACAGGAACAAGAATAGAGTTTAGTTTCCAGTTGTTCTTTAGGAAAATGCACTCTTATACATCAGAACAGTGGTGGAGCCAGGGGAGGGAGTTTATTGTTCTCTTTATCTAGATGACAATAGGCTCAGCAGATGGAGCATGTTCTTAAAAGACACTGTTATTAAGAGGTAAACTGAGGAAACTGAGAGAAGGCATTGGATCCAGAAGAGTAAGATGTGCTAGATGTCAGAACAAGCAGCTAAGGAACAAGGAAAGGCAGCCTTAAGGAAGGACAGGATGAAGACCAAGGAACTCCATGCTATTTGACTGGGGTGTAGAAATTTTACAAAACTGTCCAGTTGCTGTTCCTACTTCATTTTCCACCCCCACTTCCCCATTCAGGATAGCATTCTGGGAACTCGGCCCTATGAAAAATCAACAAGACCCTAAGATTTGGAGGCAGTGTTCATAGTCTTCTTGCCAGGACAGTACTATATAGATGTCTATTTCACAGGTGCTGTGAAATAGCACAGTCCACACAGATTCATTTTATCATGGAGGACACTTCCACTGTAAAGGCCAGGTTAAATTTGAAGGTAACAACAGTAACAAAACTGTGATCCTCCAGCTCCACCACTTAGAAAACACATTGGTCTTTAGGATTCCTTATAATTATATACATCTTATAAAATTATGTATTATTAAAATCACATATTTTAAAGCAAAAATATAGACATAAAGTAAAATATCCAAGGCTACCCAGCTAGATAAAAGTGGAGCCAACACTAGAGTTTTCAAGTGCTTGAGTCTACCACAAAGGATATCACTTCTCTTCTATGACTTGCAAAGCAGTTTTTCAGAGTTGCTATGTCGGGGACCTTATTTTCTGATCCAAGAATCATGTTCTGTGAATGATAATGCATCCTTGAAATTCCAAAGCTGTATTAGCTCTTGGGATGACACACACGTAACTGTACATTTCTCGGTCTATGCTCCTGTTATCCCACTTAAAATACTTTTGGGAAAGGCCCCTTCCTATGGGGAGTGATAAACCCCACAGAGTAAACATATGAGGTGGTTTATATTTAGTATCTAAAGGAATCTTACCAGTTTTGATTCTCTATCTCTGATTATCTGTAGTGTTTTCCTTTTTTCAGAATGATCACAGAAAAATTCTATTTTATTTTTGGTAGCTTTTTTATAGATCTCAGGCTCTTAAACAAATAGAAATAAGTTAAAAGCCACTTGTATAGAGATAATAATATGTAAGCCCTCTTTACCGTGCTTTTAGGGATTTGCTATTTGTTCACCTACTTCTTTTCCCTTTCTTCCAATACACACAGGGAGTTTCATTTTCCAGTACCTCTTGCAAGTGGATTCTCACTAAAATCTTCTATGAGGAGGACAGAGAAGACTCAAAACACCAGGGAATCGGAGCCTAGTTGAGAAGAAGACTGGGAAGCACTATGACCACGTAAACATGACCACTCACATCCAGCACAGCACTCCACCACTGACTCGGCCAGTAATATCACCTTCCTTAACATTACTAATGTAAGGTACAGAAAGTGAGTTCAACTATTAACAATCAGAGTAGAAAGAGAAACAGCAACCGATGATGTCTATTAATGGTGCACCACTAAGACTGGAGGTGTGATAAAGCGAACTACCAGCCTGCTCCTGTAATTCTTCATTGGATCATGATCAAATTTGTATCATGAGGTGGGGAGAGGGCTCATTTCAGATTTAAATGAGGTTCAGATAAATGGTAGCAATCCAAATCTTCTTATACTAAATCTCTAATTTCTGAGTTACCACAAATAAGTCTGTTTCCTACAATCAAAAGACTTTTCCAGCTGGTGCTCATGAGCCTATAGTCTCTTACCCTCCTGTTCTTCAGTTTCTGACCCACTCACGAGCCTCACAGCCTTACACTTAGTTTTGAGTTGATCCCAGTATGTCACCAAAATTGACAGATTGCTCAAGAGCAGAAGCATCCCACCAATACCTTCAGAGAGCTCCAGGAGTGCTTGAGATAGTGTCAGGCTCTCCACTTACACAGACTTGCATTATTGTTCTCAGGGTTTATAATTCCCAGGTTTAGTTACTGGAAGCTCTTTTTAATGGATAAACTGTGTTAAGCTGTTCTCTATGTGTTAAACAAAACTTCTTTCACATATACAAATTAGGGCACTCATAATACTATTAAAATAATAGAAAGTACAAAAATTACAGAGTTTAAAAGGGGAGTTAATGATATTTACAATCCCAGTTCATCTTAAATCTTAACAAATCTAAGAGTCACTTTTAGAACCAGGCATACAAAGTACTAAGTGATATGGTATTAACTTGTACACTAAATTTTATACACAAGGGATTAGATAGCTTTGGAGATAAATCAATTATCACCGTTTTTAAAATAAAATTTTATTGGAACATAGCCATACCCATTTATCTATATCTGCCCTATGGCAAAGCTGAATAATGATAAGGGAAAGCGGTCTATAAATGTACAGAGATGTAATATTTGCCTTTCTATAGAGAAAAATCCTACTATCCTTGGATTACATTAACCATTTTCCTTGTTTTTAGCATATCTCCCATTACCAGGTCCTCTTCCTTTCATTCCTGTTATTTTCTGTCTGTTCTGGAAGCTTGATTCTGTTCTGGTAGTGTGCAACAACACCCCCAATCCGCCTCCACTCTTTCATTTCTCATCCTCTCAGTTGAGCCTTTGATAATCTCCCCTGTGTGATCTAATCAACCCAACTAATCTCAGTAGCATCAAACAAATTTCAGAAGGACAAGATCTCCGCTTTTCCCTTTGACAGGTCATGAGCAAAAGAAAGAACCGTCCCCCAAAGAAGACTGCAAGAGTAAAATGGAAGATGAGTTCGGGAAATAACAACTGTGGTGTCTGCCCTAGGTGCCTTCACTCTTCTCCGAGAGAGAGAATGGAGGAGATGGGATGAGGAGAAGCGTGAGGAGCAGAAACTTAATGGCCTCTGACATTTATGCTTCTCCTGGCACAGGGGTAGAGGGAGACTGAAAAAGTCCATTTACTGAAAGCAGAGACATGATGAAAGCAAAGGTTCTATTTATCACTCCATAGCAACTTGAAAGACAAAAAAAAAAAAAAATAGACATAGCCACCTACAAGGATAACACTGAATATTATCAGTCATTTTCATTACCCATGTGAAATCTAACACTTTTTTCAGGGCTGTGAACCCAAGGTCTAGGCATGATTACCTGGGTGAATGAACACAGGATTCAATCCTTAGTAGGGTGACTTTCCTAAAAATATGGCTGTCATTTGTCTGCAAACATATTTCTCCCTGGTTATATGTTTTGCAAATCAGACAGTTAATTGTAATCAGTTGTAAAGAGATTTTTTTCCTTAGCAAAATATGGCATTTAACTAGAATCTATGTTAATATAATTAAGTTTCAGCCCGTCTGTCACATTACAGGTATGGCGGAGTGAATTTTCATTAAATTTGGAGCTATGTGTTATGTGCTGAAATTAATTTGGGGGGACAGGGAGAGGGGCCACTGCCAAAAAAAAGGAAGTATAGTTATTCTCTTTGGTAGATGGATATGGGGTAAAATGGAAGGCCTAGAAGGCTCTTGGGTAAGAGACATAGGGACAGGTATTACAATGCCACAGTGGGGGAGAAGCAGTGGCTTCAAATAAGTCTCAGATTGTCACTCTTGGGAAGAGCAGCTGCTTCCCGTAGGGTTGCTTTTCACTTGAGGAACTGTATAACGGCCCTGGTGTGCATACCAGATACATTTATTTAATGATAATTAATATTTTTTGCAACACTGCCAAAGCCAGCAAGTCCTCAACAATTAAAGGTACTGTGTGCATTGATATTTAAGTGGACAGACTAAGAGTCCTTGTTACCCAGTTTACTACTGAATTTTCACACTGGCAGTTTGTAATCCATTCAATTTTCATCAAGGATATTACAAAGCAACTGAAGAGTAATTCTCTTTTCTCTGATATATGATGGGCAACAGTCACAGAATATTTTAGGTATAAAGCAGATGAATTGATCTTTCTTGGTCATTTAGCCAGCCAGTGAAATGGAAAACATAAAGGTTATGAAGTTAGAAAAACCAGGCTGACTCCCAGCTTGCTACAAATCAGCTTTGGTAAACCTGTCTCATGTTTAGTTGTATCCTCTGTAAATTGAGTCAAAAACTGCCCCTTCGTGTGTCAGCCAAGGTTCTTGGGTCACAGGAAATAGAAGTCCTCCAAAGCTACTGCAAACTGAAGATCTCTAAAGAAGCTGTGTTTGTATCAGAGAAACCTTGAACTCTGTGAACCTGGGCTAGCTGGCATACTGTGACTGTGGAAAAGAAGGAATGTTGTGGGCTGAGAGCCAAAATAATCTTGAGCTGCCTCAAGCCCCTCAGTGACCAATTATCCTAACTTTTGTTATCTCAGTTAATGTTCCCCATTCTCTGGCTGAGTAGATAAACTCCAGATATATCACTAAGCTTAGCCTACATCTTCAGCCTCTTGCAGCCCTAAAACAATGACTGCTATAAGACAACACTTGAATCCTACAGGAATGATTCCCTGCTATGCTGTAGCCACCTCCTGATGTTCCCACCTATGCATTTGGTACTGATTTTACTCCCTTTTCTTCTGAGACCAGGAGATGTCATTCATGTAACTTCTTCCGAGGTAGAACATATAATTTGGGATAAATTAAACTCCCTTTCCGAGGGCATCATCACTGACATTTGGACTAGAATAAATCAGTTTTCTATTTTATTTAAAGTGGTAGTTATTTTATGTCAACATTCTCTACAGAAGAAATGAGTTTGGAACCCTAGGGGAGGAAGGTGGGGCATTCTCCATGAGAGATCTAAAGTACACACCAACGCCTGACTTTATAGGATATCTCTCTCCATGGCTATTTCTCATTTTATTTCTGCCAATCAGATCAGTGTTCCTTGGTGTGATTTCACATGACAGAAGAATGGCTTCTGGGTCTTGCCATCCTTCCAGCCTTCACAATAAAATGTACCCATAACTGATTCACATTCTTTGGTTGTTCAGTGCAGCTACTCACTCATGGCCTAGCACTGTGTGCTGCAGATGAACAGGAGGAAGAAGGTGGGGAAGGAAATTCGCCTTTAGAACAGTTAAAACTGAGCAAGATGGAAATTCACACAATTTCCTTGGTGATAAGGCAATGAAGGTGAAAGGAGACTGTTTCCTTATTTCTAACAAGCTTTCACCCACACTTGAGCTTATTAATGAGGTGTCTTTCAGAAATCCCCCAAAGGGAGGCTGGTTGCCAAGGGAACAAACATTTGATTACAAGTGATTAGGGGGTTGGGACTTTCTGCTTCCAGCTCCACCACCAGTGGACAATGATTTAATTAAAAATGCCTAATAATGAAAACTTCATAAAAAATCAAATGGATAAAATTCGAGGATATTTCAGGTTGTTGAACATTGTGGGATCCTGGAAGGTTAGTGCATTTCTTTCATTCAGTTGTTCCAGAATGGAATCCTTTTATAATCCAATGGTTTAATAAAGTCAACTCATCTCCCAAGTTATGTGAGACATTCCAGTGAAAAACTGAGCTGAAGAAAAGGGTCCTGGCAACTTTTAATCTGGAGTGTGTCACTCAGGACCACAAGTAACAACCTACAACTGCAAATGGGATAGGCAGTTTTGAGGATGACTGAGCCCTTAATCTATGGAATATGATACTATCTAGGTAACATGGATCAGAATTAAGCAAAATTTTAGGACATCAAGTTGGGGTCCAAGAGAATTGGAGGACTACCTGGCACGGAAATTAACTCATAAATAAAGTACTCAATGTAGTGCTGGTGTGAGGAAGAACTGGGAGAACAGTTTTCCTTCCAATTATATACATTCACACATCTGATTATTCTTTTTTTTTTTTTTTTTTTTTTTTTTTTTTTTTTTTTTTTTTTTTTTTTTTTTTTTTTTTTTTTAGCTTTTTGAGACCGGGTCTCGCCTTGTAGTTCAGGCTGGCCCTGAGCTCACTATGGTGCCCAGGCAAGCCGCCGCGAACTCAGCAATCCTCTTGTCTCTGCCTCCCAAGTGCTGGGATTACAGGCGTGAGCCACCACGTCCGGCATTGTGGTATGTGGTGTTGATTGTTGGTGGGCGTGTCTCCACGCCCAGCATTATATGTGGTTTCCGGGGATCGAACTCATGTCCTTGCGCTTGCACGGCAGGCGCCGGAACCACTGAGCTAACCCTCGGCCCCATCTGATTATTCTTATAATTGTGGTACAGATATTTATTTGCTTTAATCTAGCTTCTTTTTTCAAGATGCTAACAATAAATAGATGTCGCTTTCATTAATTTTATGTATGGAATTCCTTTATCACTAAGTAAGCAATGTATACCTACTTTCAGAAAGCATGGCTGAGCATTAGCATTTAAAATGTATGCATGCAAAGTATGAATGATTAACATAAAGTTTAGAGTTTATTTTTGTTGGGTGAGTCTAAGAAACAATAGAAGAAGAACAAATTAATGTATTCAAAGCTAGTGAAATGAAAAGGGACTGAGCAGTGCATGATTCTGGAGAGTAATATGAGATCAGTTTTCCAGGCCTTGCCCTCCACAGTGCTGTGGCAATAGTCTGATTTACTCCTGTATTTTGACTTGTATTCTTTTCCATACTAGTCCTCCAAGTGCAGTGAGTAGTGACATTTCAGAGCAGGCAGTCATACCCAAATCTCCTATAGTGAGTCTTCTGAACAGCGGTGAGGATCTGATTCTTATAAAAACAAAGTGAGGTGATAGATCAAAATAAGTAAAAGGGATAACAAAGGATGGGGGAAACTGGACACAAATGACCTGGACCATGAGGACTGGCCCACTGGACCACTTCCTGACAGATATGGTGGAGGATACAGTGTGAATGCTGCCCCAAGCCACCAACCCCCCCATGTTGAAAGGTCACCCATCCTTATACTGTGGAATTCAGTGATTAGAGGTAGGCCCTTGGGTAGTGATTAAGTCATGAGGGTAGAGCCCTCATTAATGGAATTAGTACCCTTCTGAAAGAGGCCCAAGGAAGTGTGTCTCCATCCCTTTTTGTGGCCAAACCTTTCTCCAGGTGCTTCCACTTCTCTCTCTCTCTCTCCTGGTAGATGAAAAGATGTCATGCCCCTTTAATAAACCGTAGCAACACACAGATGCAGATGACACAGGTGACGCAGACCAATCATACATTGCTAAATGCTACTTCCATCCTTGAGCCTAATCAACCCCCACCGTGAGCACTGCTCTCTTCCTCTCATCCAGTCATATCCCAAGCTGCCCTATATAAATGCCTGTAACTTCCATAATAAAGGGAGAGAAGCTTCTCAACTGACACGGAGTCTAGGAGTTGTGATTCTACGTTCCCGCTCACACTCTGGAGGTTCACGGACAATGCTGGTAACTGGCCCAGGCCAAATGACACCTTTTATCCTATAAGAGCACAAAAAAAGGTTTCATCTATGAAGTAGAGTGTAGGCTTTTATCTGACACCACATCTGCTGCCACCCTGATCCTTGCCTTTCTAACCTCCAGACCTGTGAACACATTTCTGTGCTTTATAAATTACCCAGTCAAAGGTATTTTATTATAGCATACCAAACACACTAGGGCTATGACCAACCTTATTGAAGGGATAATTTTACTGAGCCCTGGCCCTGACATGTGTATATCTGGAAAGATTTTCTGAGGATAGTTCTGAAAGACAGAAAAGGAGCTTGGTCTGCCATGTACTCGAATACATGACATTGTCAATACTAACCATTAGACCAGAAACCACACAAAAAAGACATGTTTGGGAATAAAATCTCCTGGAGCAACTTCCCCCTTCCCAAATTTGTCCATGCTTGCCAATGTTCAGAATACACAAGAACTTTCAAAAGCAGTAGTTATTCTTCATCAGGGTCTTGTAGCAGATGCTATTCCTTTGGTATTTTTTATACATCGGTAAACTGCCAAAACACTCAACTTTCTTCAGGATCTCTCAGCAAAGTTGTAAATGTCATCTTCACTGTGTTTCTTCATCAATCAATGCTGTCTACATCTATAGGCCAGTGAAGTGGAACCACTGCAGCCTAGCTAGAAAGCAGGGAAGAGAGCACTGAGTGGGGAAGATCAGGCACCATTCATGGGTAATCAGCACCAAAAGGACAACTCGAGCTCACACTAGGGACAGAAAGGGCCATGAACAAAGTCAAGAGCCAATTCCTGTCAGTGCTTCTTCTGCAAAGGACAACTATCCAACAGCATGACTGAATGTCTGAGAATGTTACTTCACAGGGAAGAGGAGTCACAACAACAAGAGTTCACAAACTCAGAAATCAGCACAACCTTCAATAAGTTTCCAAAACTTCATCTATAAAAGAAGATAGTATGATCCTCCTTATATACTGTATGAGGAAAAAATAAGTCAGGAAATATACTGAAAGTTTTACCACTTAATGTCTAGTAATCAGTACTACTATGCTTATTAAGCAATGATATGTATGATTATATGATGAAATAATGGCTTAAATTGTGTTCCTTCTTGTAGACACAAGCCTGTAAAAATTCATCTGTAGTTGTGAAATCAATTTTTATTATTTGATCAATAAGGAATAACAAAGGGGGAGGTTTTGAATTAATTATCCTTATAAAAAAAGAGTAAGATTTGACAACCAGTATATCCATGCAATGCTGTGAGTGGGCCTATTATGTGTCATATCTTTTTTTTTTTTTTGAGACGGGGGTCTCACTTTGTGGTTCAGGCTGGCCCTGAGCTCATTATGTAGCCCAAGTAAACCTCAAAGTCAGCAATCCTCCTGCCTCTGCTTAAGTGCTGGGATTACAGGTATGACCCACCATGCCCGGCATTGTGGTGTATGGTACTGATTGCTGGTGGGTGTTAGTCACCACGCCTGGTATTGTTGTATGTGGTTACTGGGGATAGAAATTGAGACCTTGTGCTTGCGAGGCAGGCACTGGAATCACTGAGGTAAATGTCCAGCTATGTTTCATATCTTAAAGGCACTGTTAACCAAGTTTAGTTTCCACGAACTCATACTGATGCTTCCATAAGTAGGAAATTTCAAGGGTTGGTTTTATGGAAATGAAATAGGATGGTAAGCAGGGCAGAGCAGAATAACAATGCATTCCATCCTGGGGAATAAACAACCAAAGAAGTGTCCAGAATGGAGGCTTTTGTTGGTCTGTGAGAGAGATGTAGATGTGTTCTCAAATATTTTAGTCAGTTTTCTGAATATTATATTACATTGGCCATTGACACAAAGCATTTCCATTCAAGTCAAAGAAGAAAGTAGGGTGAAAGCAGACTTGGGTAAAGGAAGCATAGCCATTGTGTACAGGCACGCAGACAACACACTGCATCATTCAGGGATCACTCCAGTCAGAGTGCACGTGACTAGGACGCACTGAGCTGCCTCCAGCAAGGTCCATAACAACACAGGTAGAGTCTCTGCAAATTATTGGTGACAGTCAAATCACTTGTGCCTGCTCAATACTTACCAATAACAGCCACCCCAGTCTTCAGGGATCTAGTGTGACCTTGAACTTCTAGCACATGTGCTCAAGATCCAGCCATCATAAGGAAGGTGAATTCAGTGCCAAGGTTCTATTCTAGCCATGCCCTTATCTTCTTTTTTATGAAGTCACACTCATGCATTTGTCTAACTAGACATAGACTAAAGTCACAGATGAATCCAGAGAGACCAACTATGTTTACACCAATAAGCACTCTGTCTTTAACTCCAGTGATCAAGGTAAGTTCCCCAAATACTCAGCTTCATTAGCTGAAGTTAGTGACACTCAAAGATGGGGGTTTGATAATAGATTCCATGAAAAAAAATCTGTAAACTATTTAAGGGAATTTAATATTGAGAATTTTCAATTAAAACTATGGCACAAAATAAAATTCATTATGTAGGGAAAGTGCCATACTCTTTGTGAATTGAAACCAAAGTTCATTCTTAGTATCTGATCAGTGCTTCTCCAATGTTATAGCTATTGTTTAAAACAACACAAATCTACCATCAGATAAATACTAATAGTACAACCAAAGGAAATTGAAATTGATTTCTGTTCTAGTGTGTACTAGATCAACAAATTACATTTATGTAGGATTCTCATGCTTTGACACAATGCTGAGTATGAAACCAAATAACTATATTAATAAAATCTAATTCTCCAGGAAATAAGCATCATCATCCTAAATTTATAGCTCAGTTAGGTTGAGAAAAAGTCTGACACAGCCATTATATGTTATTCTATATACATGACTGTTTTCACTGAAGTTACTTCAAGATATTTTCCTACCATAGCAATGCAGAAGTTTTTTTTAAAATTAAAAATAGGGAATTGCTGCTATAAAACATATACATCACAAAGGACTCATATTCTGCATTTTTCTTAAACCACTTACCATAAAACTTTCATTTTTTATGGCCAACTCGGTGCTGATTTCATGATTTGCAGCCAGAAACAACTGATTTCACAGCATCCATCAGTCGTAAATCTTAAGAACCTAACTTCCGAATTTCAAAGCAGTGCCCAGAGACACAAATGTGATTTCTCCCTGAAAAGTGCTAGTTGTGTTTGCAGCTTTGGTTAAAAGAAACAAAGTTGCAAAAATGACAACCATGTTCTCCTTTTCCAACATCTAAGATTAATGTTTAATTTGTTTTCCAACTGAAACCATGACCAGGAAGCCCTGAGTGTAGGGGTGCTGAATGGCTCTCAAAGGGACAGTGACATACACTCCTAAGGGAAGGGGTAGGCTGCTGTCCAAGGTATCTGCTAGGCCACTTTTAGAAGCAAACACTGACTTTACTGGGTGGCTTTCTTCAGGAAAGGATATCATCACACTAGAACAGAGACCTTGAGGAGGTAAGGAAGAGAGTGAAGTGCTAGGGATTCTCGTGTAAATGGAATGCTTGAGTTGTCTCTGGGTATTTATCCTGCACAGGAGTGGAGTGGAGGGATTTCATGGGGGGTGATTTCTGTACTTGAACAGCTCTCATATAAGAGAATAATTAGACATTATCTGCAGCAGCCAGAAAGATATAGAAATAAGAAAAGAAATTACAAGCAAGGATATGGACAAAGTGAGCAACTGACTAAAAAGGATCAATTGTTTAGGAATTAGACTTTGATCACTAGCAGCATTAGCAAAAGCAGATGTGGAGGATTGATTCCAGCAAGGTCCCATGTGAATATATGTATCTGGGGGAGAGAGAGAGGCCACAGACATGCACATACCACTCCTGACTCTCAGGGATAGTCTTGCCTTAGGCCAGAGGACATACACTTCATTAGTTATGGGAGAAGACAAGGGTGAATGCAATGCAGATGATGTGGTTGCTCTAAATTGAAGGGAGATGGGGCATATCTGTGGGAGTAGTTGAGTTGAGACTATTCTGTTTTTTTGTGCTCTTTGGTGGACAGTTTGATAAGCTCTAATGACATGAGACAAGACAAATTTTATTACAAGAGTTCTGGGATCAGTCCTGGATATGAGAATGTAAAACTGGCCTTCTGGCTTGAAGTGTGGGAAAACCATGGGCATTTAAAAGCACTGGGTAACACATGATAGTAGGTTAGAGCTGAAACTATAGTGATTCTTTCTTCTCAGTTCCTTTGCATTAACTTTATCATCTGTCAAGGGCTAGTATCTAGATGTGATAACTAAACAGACTATATACCTTGCACCTGAAAGCCAAACCCAGCAAGCTGTGAAAATATGTCCCACTAAGATTATTGTTGCATCTGAATCCACAGAAATGGAAATAGATCCAAAGCCTTAAACCTCTCCAATAAAATATAATTCTCAAAACAGATGTGGGCCCACTTCATTCTGTGGAAATCAAAGCTGTACAAATAGTACTTATGGTCCCCTTCTGGTAGACTGCTATGTTAAAATTATGGGAGGCTCTCTTACACTGAGTCAAAGAAGTCATAAAGAGTTGAGCTGTA
>PVIC010016746.1:0-33538 GCA_004025085.1 Thryonomys swinderianus | reverse complement strand
CGGCAAGTTTACTTCTGTTCCTCCCGCTGTCCTCCGATCCCGCGTGGTCTCCAAGCAAAACCCGCCTTCCTCGGCGGCTCCTGGCTGGGCTAGAGGGCACAGCCTCCCTGCTTCCTTCCAGCACTCTTTACTGAGCACCTATTCTGTACCTATTCAGGAGACACAGCAGCCACAGAGAGAGGAAAAGCCCTAGCCCTTTGGCATTTATATTCTGGCATTTCTATCAAGTCCCCTGATGTCCCATCTTGGCCTAAATGCCAGCCTTTCCCAGGTCTACGCGTGTCTCACTGCGCGCACACCTGCCCTGACTTCAGAGTGGAGACTCCGCCAAGGCGGGAAAGCTGGGTTTCCTTGGCGTTTGATGGAGGACGCGGTGCGCCCAGGCGCGGTGCTGGGGACACTCAGCGGGGCCAGGTGGGAACCGCCTCTATCCCGGAGCGCTGTCAGGGGCCCAGGACCTCCCCCGGGGTTGGAGGCCCGTCTGGGAACAGGTAGAAGCAGAAGTTAGCCTCATGGAGCCCGGTGAGAGCGACAAACCGGTGAGAAGCGAGGGACACAGGCGAGAGGAGATGCCCTTGGGGCCGCCTGAATGGGACTTGGAGGACAGGAGAGTGAGTCGGTGGGACTTCCGGGGAAAGTCAAATCCAAACCGAGTTCTAACCGTGCAGAAGGAGGTGAGGGGAGAGGAAACTCTGACACAGACAGCCCGGCCTGCCGAAGGAGACTGGCCTTGATGGGAGCTGCTTCTTGTGCACTAACCGCTCCCACCTTTCAGCGGTCCTTACGCAGAACAGGGTTTTCTGACCGTGAAGCTATTAACACCCGGGCCAGATGCCTCTCGCTGGAAGGGTGTCCTGGGCAGCGGCCCAGTTATGACCCGATGTGGCCCCGTCTCCCCCGAGCCCTGCCTGAGCACCACCACCTGACCCTTCCTAAGCTGGAAACTTCGGGGTAAAGGACTAGGAATCTGCATTGTGGACAAGCAACCCCACAAGTGACTCTCCGGCTCGTACAGTTCGGGGACTTGTGCCAATAAAAGATCTTTTTTCCCTCTGGGAATCTGAAAAGTCCAGTACTGCTAGCTACAAAACCAAGTCAGGCTCAGATATTAATATAACTTAGGGTCTCCAGGGGTGATGTCATCCCTGCGGCTGCTAGGAGGAACTTTTACCTCCCCTGCTCCTTGCTGTCGCATTCCTGTGCCCGCCGGAAGGGAGACTTTACCAGTGTGGTCTAAGATGCCTTCTACGCATAACCCTTCCAGCTACCACCTTTGCCCTCTGTCCCGGACCGTTACCAGGAATGCTAGTTTCACTGATGTTTTTTTTTTCATAACAGTCCTTCTAGGCGGTAGGAGACTTCACTTTCTCCACCCTGCTTGTCAGCCGCAAAGTGTCATTGTCACTGTTTGCCAAGTGCTGTTTAATCACTTTCCACAGCGACACATGCTTCTCCACCACACAAAAGGGGCACAAATGGCTAAGTCACCTGCCCTGAGATGGCCTCCATCCATGACCAACCCCGCTTATCCGGACCTGGTCCTCTGAGGACTGAGGCAGAGAAAATCCCACGTTACCACGGACAGTATCAGCGAAAGACTCGGAATTCTAATTATTCAGTAAACCCCCGCAGAGAGCCGTCCTGGGGTCGGCTGTCTATTAGGCAAAACCCAGGCTTGCAGATAAGGAACCCACAAAGCTATGGGGTCAGGGGATAGAGCGTTAGGGCCTAGACGGAAGGAAGACATGGGCTTTGGGGAGCTCCCCATGACTGATCTGGTGTTTGCGTTAGACTCAGACCATTCTTTGACAAGAACCCACTGTGCACTGCTGGTGTGCCAGGCGCTGCCCCAAGCCCAAGCCACGCTGCCTTGGGTGAGGCAGGGCTCTCTCCTCTGGAAGCTATTATAGTGACATCCAAATCCTGGGGACAAAGAAGATGGGAATTTGGCACCTGGATCTGACTTGGGAGAATAAAGAGAAAAGTAGCAGTTGTATCTGAGCTGTGACATTTCTCACACTTCTTTCTAACCATCTCGGAACGGTGCCTCTACTCTATCCTGGCCCTTCGCAGCTGGTGACGTAACAAGTCTCTCTTAGTACCTGTGCAGTCCCTGGCTACCAGCATATAGTCGAGCCTCCACTTTTGCAGCGTTCTTGCAGCCATTTGTAGTTTTTCTTATGGCCATTACAGTTGAACAATGAGTTTCCCTCCAACAAAGAAGATGTTGACTACACCCATGCATTGCGTAACCCAATGATACTCAGATGTCTATGAGTGGTGTAGACGTGGCACAAAATGACACTGAATCACACAGAAAGTTATTCCCTTTCACTCATGTCTTAATTTGAGATCTCCATTTAGGGTTGGCCAACTTTTCTATACATAACCCTCGCTGACTTTTGTTCTTAACCAAGACACCACAGCCCTCAGACTCAGGGGCTTGGGGTGTAGCAAATGTACCTCGCTGAATTTCGACAGAGTAGTTTGTTTTTGCTGAGGTCACTTTAAGGCTCCTTTCCGTGTTAGTGAAGGAAATCTCACTCTGTTCATGCTAGCAATCCGGTTTAAACCTGAGTGTTTGAACCTAAAAAGTTAAAAATATTGAAGGGGCAAGAAAGAGGATGGATGCATGGTGCAGGGGGGCACGGAAGTGGCAGCAAAGTGTAAGGAAGTGTCACTACAATCGTCATGACTACAGTTGGCAAAAGTACCGTGCTAAACTACAGGGAAGCGTCTTGTGACAACTGATCCCATACAATACTGCAGTGTTTAAGTCTTAAGGAACTGGGGTTTCCTGGATGCTGTACTCAGACCTGGGGACGTGTAGGGGCATGAACGGATGGGCACGGCTCAACTGCTGGTCCCGGAAGCGCTGTTCCCTCCCTGGCAGAGCGCCGGAGTCACCTGGGGCGTGTTATTATCACTGGTCTCCTTTTTGAGTGAAAGAAGCCCAAGCTCCACCCCAGATTTCCTAAACTGGATCCCAGGGTGGGGCCAGAAGATCTGAACCTCTGACGGTTGCCAGGTGACGCCGAGACGTTGCCCGGCGTGAGAACGCTCCCTGTAAAACAGCCGGGGTTTTGCGTGGCGTGAGTCAGAGCTGGATCGTTTTGTTGTGCGCAAGGAACGCAAAGCCCCTGGGTTTCCGCGAGGTGCTCTCCGGGCCCCTCGATGCCCGTCAATTCCCCGGTCACTTCACTTTTCTCATCTTGCTATTCGCTTGCCTGTCTTACCCTGGACCCCAGGTTAGTGCACTGAACACAGACACTCGCTGAGCCTTTCGTGTGCGCAGAGAACTGCCAGGATGGGCACCAGGGTGCCCGGGGGCTCCAGAGCACATGGGGGGAGGTGTCCCCACTACTGCTATTTCTTCTTCTGGGACAGGACTTGCACTCACTTCCCGCCCGGCAAGATTCTCCCTCCAGCTGGTCTCCCGGGGTCCCCTCGGGTGCCCGCTCTGTGCCTTGTTGAGTATTTGCCTGTTTATTATTTATCTCCGCTATTGAAGCATAAACTTGGTTTTTCTCTCTCTTCCCAAGTTCAGTCTATAACAGTGCTCAGAGAGGGAAAAAAAAAAAAAAAGACTGTGGGATCACTGAATACCTAGGGATATTTGTAAGGAAAGATGTAGTTTATTGTTCATTATTTATTTATTTGTTTGTTTGTTTGTTTTGAGACAGGGTCTCGCTTTGTAGTTCGGGCTGGCCCTGAGCTCCCTGTGTAGCTCAGGCAAGCCTCAAACTCAGCAATCCCCCTGCCTCAGCCTCCCGAGTGCTGGGATGACAGGCGTGAGCCACCACGCCCGGCAAGAAGGATGTAGTTTAAACACACATTAGCCCAACCAAGTTTTCGTTACATACAGATCTATATAGTATTTCTGCGTTTGCTGCTTTTCGGATCGGAGCTGTCATCCATTGCCTACTTCTCTGCCTTTTCTACCATTTCCCTCTCTGGCCTACGTGTCCCTCACCCTCTGGTCGACGCCCCCTCTTCCAGGAAGCCCCCCAGGGCCCCCGCGTGACCCACTGCTGTCTCATCCAGTTCCCTTAGAACGCAGCGTCTCCAGGCGGACACACACGAGCGCTCTGGCGAGGAGAACTAATTAATGCGAGGCTGTCGGAGGACGGTCACCTGGGCCTCGGTGGCTTCGGAGGGACAGCGACGGCTCCTCCCCAGGGTTCTGGTTACTTCAGGGCATGTATTCAGCGTGGAGCTTCATTGCACAGTCCCGGTTTCTGTGCTTCTGTGTAAATACACAATTCGTCCAGAAGCGAAGGTGGCGTGTTCAAACTCTGCTGCAGAGTGTGGTCAACGAGGGTGACTTGGAAACTCCCAAAGTCTGCGCCTCAGCCGGGGACTCAGCTCAGTCGGCGGGATCCGGCCTTTGGGGGCAGTTTTTAAAGCTCCCCGGCGGTTCCGGACTGCAGCGAAGTTGGAGAGCCAGCGTGTCACGCAGCTGTGCCCTCGAGAACACAGTTCTCTGGCTTTCTCTGAAGTCACTGACTCACTTGAGACGTGTCTCTTCCTGGTATCTTGGGAAACCTTTAAGGTGCAGTTGGCGGTTTATCCCGTGTCCAGATCCGGCTTCAAGCGCAGGGGCTGGCGAGGGTCTCCGGGGTGTGGAGAAAACGCCAGTGGGTGATGAGTAGCGAATAAGGGGCAGGGGCAGAGGTAACTCGAGGGGCAGGGGCAGGAAAAGGATCTCTGAGAAGGCAACGAGGAAGCGGAAAGCTGGGAGCTGCACACCAGGACCCCGGGCCTGGAACTCCCGGCCTGGGAGTGGGGGCTGGGCCGGGCTCAGCAAAGAGGCACCCCATCCCCACGTCAGGTTGGAGCGCTGTCCTCTCAGCTCGTGACAAATGGCGGTTCACGTACGTATTTCCCGACATCACCTACTCCATTAGAGACAGTGTGCTTTTCCACACAGGGGAGGGTATGTCTTGATCTACTGCGTGGAAATGTGTTTTCTAGAAGTGGTCGAGGCTGATGACGATAAAGCTCGTCAATGCTGAAGTCACTGACAAGCTTGCCTCTAAGAGTAGATCCTCAAAAGGTATCGGGTTCTCTTCTGGCCAACGACTGTGATTTGGCTAGGTGTAGAAGTTTGCAACTACAATTAAGGATTCTGTGTATTTTAAACAGGACAGTTGCTGGGCAGGCTGGGGACACGGAGCTGTTAGTTTCAGCATATACCCCACGTCTGCCTCGGAGTTGGCCTCTTAGGGCTGGTGACAGTGTTTCGCTACAGTGGAAGAATCCAGACTGAGCTCGGACCCAGGAACCCTTTGCTCAACTTCATTAACGACAGGAAGACACTAAGTGGGCGTAAGGACGGGAACAGGCCGGGAACGGCGTGCCCGGTGTCCTTTAAGTCCTGGGTTTTGGTATGTTTTATGCCACCTCAACTGTGCATCAAGGTGTGCCTCCTGGACTCATTAGAACTGCCCAAAGGTGCCCCCCAACATTCAGAAGCAAATAGAGAATGATATAATTCACTCAGAGAACACCTTTCTGTCTCATCCCGAGCATGTCTTATCTGTGATGATTGGGCATTAAGCGTCCTATTGTCCTGAAAATTTCATGAGATTCTCCCCCTGCTTGCTAGGATTATGTCAAAGTGACTGGTCCCGAGCACCGTTTTCGCCCAACAATACGCCTTGTCTTTTCTCCTTGGCTGTCATGGTGCTGTCCGCCGAAGCCAGGGCACCCCCGGGCTTAACGCGGTCGGACAGCCTGGGACCACGGCAGGCCCTGGTTTTTAGGTGTGTCTCGCTCTTGCTTCCCAGCCGCAGACGGGACTCAGATAAAACATGCTTGCCAGTAGCTTGTTCGGGAAACGCTGCTGGAGGCCCCTTGTCCGAGCGGGGAAGTGACGGGGAAGGGGAGTCGGCAGCGGCAAGGCCCCTGGACAGCCGGAGCACTGGGGGGCCGGTTCTCTTCCCTCCTGCTGAGCTGCCCCCCCAACGGCGAGAGAGCAGCATGACTACAAGCACTTCCTGCTGGCCGGGGCTGCTCCTGGCCTCTCTGTAGCACCGGGGCCAGGATCCCGGAGGCAGCTGCCCAGGCGTGACTGTGTGGAGCAGTGTGCAGGGCCAGGCCGTGCCTTCGGCCAGAGTCGCCCCGACTGTGTCCCTCCTGAGGCCAAGGCGGGCGCGGCGTCCACTGCGGCATCCTCCCTTCTCATGAGGCGCCGGGCGCCAGAAAGGCCGTGGGCTGCATTGCGGAGTCCAGAGACTTGCTCCGTGGCACTTGGGAACTTTCCTCTCGTCTGATTCCTACTGATGTGCTTAGTTCTCGCTCCTGAGTCTTTTGTCTGCTTGGGTTTGTCGGCCTCCTCTGTCCCCTAAGTGTGGTCGCTTGTGGACGTGGGCCTCTTCCTCCCACCCCATCGGTCCGAGGTGGGACTATGGAGCTGGGTTCTCGTTGTCATCACAGCTTGAGCTTTTGAGCATAGTCAGGCATGCACTCTGAGACGCAGAAGTATGTTTTGAAGCAAAAGATGAAGGCGCAGTTTGAAAAGTAAGATTGCCCCAGAAATCCTAAGTCTATGATCACTGCGTATAGGCCAGAGAGGCATCAGGCAAGAAAAGTAGGTGTAGGTTTGACATCAGAAAACCCAGCACTTAAAAAAGGATTTTCTAGCTTGAGCTTATTTCCCAACCTCTTTGGGCCTCAGTTTTCTCATCTGTGAAATGGGAATGATCATATCACTAACTATTAGAGGTGTGGGGAAAATGTTATGAACAAATATAGAACACAGTGCACCAGATACATGTGAGCCCTGGGAAGGACTTCCACAGTATTAGCCGTGCTGATTGGCTGTTGTTTACAGAGTGCTTTCAGACCTACCTGAGGTCCAGTCTTATCTGTACCGAGAGCTAAACTCATGTTAGCTTAATATTCTGTATTTGCAAGGGCACCAACTTACAGAGATGCCCGGGGAAGCCTGGATTCTTGTACAAAATAGACAACAGGTGGTGGCACTCAGTCAGCCACCTGGGATGGGGGTGTCTGCTCTTCAGGTGCCCTTACCTCCCACCAGCACAGGTGAGGTGATTTCCCACCAAGCCCTCAGTGTTTGCCCTGTGCCAGGCCTGGGCTGCCTGCAGGGGGTGCAGCAGTGACTGGCACACCTGCCTCGTTCCTAGTGGCCTCAATCAGGGGCAGGACAGGCGAATGACAGGAATGATAATGCAGCAGATGACACCCATGGGACCCTTGTTTTATGGACTTTGACATAAATGTATCCCCCTTTGAACAATTTGGTGAGGTTCGGTGCTTCTGGGGTTTTTTTGGGTGGGGCTGGGAATTGAACTCAGGACCTTCTCACTGAGCTACACGCTCAACCCTTTCCAAATGTTTTAGATTTTGAGAGAGGGTCTCAGTAAGTCGCTTAGGGAAGATTTGAACTCAGGGCCTTCTTGCCTCAACCTCACAGAGCTCTGGGCTTTTGGCCTGGGCCCCCGTGCCTGACTACAACATGCATCCGTAGTAGTCCTCTGCGTGACCCTGAAGCCACTGGCCTAGAAACTGCATTTTGCAGGGTGATGTTACCTCCTTCCCCCGGGGGACCCCTGACGACCAGAGACCCTGGGGCTTGTCCTACCCCAGGGGTGTTGGGGGGCATCCGGGGGGTTCGTCCTTTGTGCTGCCGAGTCTCAGGAGGCTGCCGAACGTGCCGCAGTGTAGCAAGCCAAGAGCGAAGCGCGGACGCCGGGGTGGGACGCGGGGCGGAGGTCCAAGGCGGGCGGCTGGTTCAGCGGGACTCGCACAGGTCACGGACCCCTCTCAGCTCACGGTGTTGCAAGTTTTGTCCTGAGACCCGCGGAAGCAGGAGGCTGGGGATGCAACCTCCCCCTGCCCTGGCCGCAGGCGGGGCCCATTTTAAGGGGGGGGGGCGGCCTCTCCTCACAAAGGCCTCTTGTCGCCCGGAAGGGCGGCTTCCTGCCTCGCGTTCGCCTGGGCCGCGCGTGGGCCTGACCGGCAGGTCTCCGAAGGCGAGACGAGAAAGCGCTGCCCGGAGACGCCGGCTCTCTCGGGAAAGGGGCCTGGGAGAAAATGGAAGCTCCGCGCCCAGCCCTCCGGGGAAGGCGCCCGGGGCCCGGTGATGAATGGTAACATTAACAAGGTTTGGTTGAGAGGGAACTTACAGATTTATGACTTCCTGTGTCCGCCAGCAGATGTCATGATGGCTGACAGAACAGAAGGCCTTTCAAGAGCAAACTGGGGCGGGGCTCGCCAGGGGGAGGAAGTAAAATCTCAGGCGGCAGCCGAGACCGGTGTCTGCCCTGGGTCCCGGGGTCCGCACCGACGTTTCAGGGGCCGCGCGAGGTTTGACGGTAAACCAGACACCGCGTGGCATCTCTGCGATGCAGGCAGAAGCTCTCGAATGCAAAACAAAGTTACTGGGTTTCCTCAAATAAGAAAACCTCGGGGGTTTTGTTCCCTCAAACCTTCTCTAGGAGAAAATGAAGACTTTGCACTGAATAAACATATATTTTGCCCCAAGACATCATTTTGATGGGTTAAATGTATTCATTTTGTAAATACAGCAGCTCATTCTGAAATTCTTTTGATATACATGTAATTTTACTCATTTAAAAAATTGTTTTATGGGATGTCATTGGTATTTTATGTGCCAGAATTTTGTGTGGTATTGAGAAATGGCATACATTTGGCATTTGTCAAGGACCAAAGCCCCGTATTAGGAAGCTCAGCTGCTAAGGCATACTTAACAGTAATTACAGGCCACATTTCCTCCTTTTAATCTGCACACGCACAAAAAAGATTTACCTTCTCTGGGTAAAGGAGACTTTTCTTTTGTGTGTGTGTTGATGCTCTTGACTAATGAACACTTGAATTTTATCCTTAGGGTTCAGGTGAGCAGGGCCCCAAACTGTAGCCAGAGGGAACAGCTCTGGTTCCATACGTGGGATTGTCTTTTTAGTTCTGTCCAACAGTTTGTTCCCCGCCCTGGACTTGGCAGAAACGGAGAGCCACGGAAGACTTTAAGGAAGACAGCAGGAACCCAGGGCTTGGTACACGCTAGGCCAGTGCTTGACCATGGAGCTGAAGCTCTAGCCTCTCTTCGACATTTTCCAGATAACGCTGTGGGTGCAGAGATGGCCACCTGCAAACCACTCTGGGGTGTCAAGTGGTGACTCACCAGGAGCCCGGGCTGTGGGCACTGGTTTTCCCACTTGGCATTTTCACAGTCCGCTTACTTATGTTCTCCAAATGCATCTTCCTACCTGTGAAAGGGAGACGCAGAGTACACTCTTCTCTGAGAGATTTTGTCTAACGAGCATCAAATACGATATTTGTGAAGTGATTAGACGCTTGGCACAGGGGAGGAGCTCGATAAATTAGCTATTGTTATAATGATTGGTGTTAAAATACCTTCCCTCTTTATTGTTTCATGGTTAGGCACGCCAACTCCTGGCCTGGTTTGTCGGTCACCCGGAAAAGAAATCCAATCATGATCATAATAACAACATTAATTGCAGCTGTCACATATTGAGCCCGGACGAAGTGCCAGACACTGTGCTCAACACCTGACATACAAGATCTATCGACTCTGACCCTTACAACAACTGTACGAAGCAATATTATTACCTACATTTGCTATGCAAAGAAACTCAGGCTGGAGTCTGTCAGTGGCTCTCTAACTTGATTCTGAGTTCCCTCCCAGAATTTCTGACTCAGTAGGTCTTGAGCTGGGGTCCCAAGATTTCCATTTTCACAAGTCTTCAGGTGCTGGTACCGCTGACCTGAGGGCCACACTGGAGAATCACAGATTTGAGTTTACACAATGAGTGAGAGAATGAGTTTTCAAAATTAAAAATTTGACTTAGAAATAGGCTCTGAAGAACCTATACTTTTAAAAACTTTCTATCATTAAACTTTCGATTCATAGCTGCTTGTTGCATTCACAATAGCTTGGACCGCACAGTAGCTTGGATAGCTGCTTATTTGCATTACCGTGAGGTTCTTCATGGCATGAAATAGTTGGTGAAACCTTAAAAGGGAAGGATTTCAGGGACACTGGCAGAAGGAGCATCAAGTGCTTAACCAGCCTCTGCCTGGCCAGGCTTGAGACCAGCAGCCCTGCAGGAGTGAGTGGCTTACAAGGCCGGTGACCCATCTCCAGCTGCAAGATTCATTAGAGGTTCCAAGCCAGAGCCCGCCTGAGCCAGCCACAGATGGCCACCATCTGTGTCTGAGAGGCGTGGTATTTCCTTGGTTCCCAACCAGAGACAGATCTCCCCAGGGGGCCATCGAGGGCTCTGGAGCCACTGAATATTGCTCGGTTGACCCCCCCTCGCAACCAGTCAGCCCAGGGGACCACTGGAGCAAACTGCCATTGGTATAAAAACAGGGATACGTTTGGGTTCCTATTCAGTGGTTTGGGGTTGTAGGAAAGGAACTTTCCAGAAGCATGTGGTGAGAAAAATAATGAGGAGACAAAGGATGGAGAGATAGAGCCAGGAGAAAGGCTGCAGGTTCCTTAGTGAAACTGGTTGTAAGAAAAGTAAGTATTCAGGGGCTTGATGAAAAGAGCTGAGTTGAGGAAAACAGTTAGTGCCACGGACAGTGACAGAATCTGGCTGATGGGTGAAGGCGGATGGAGGGACGGGGTGGGAACTTGCTGGATTTGCTCTCAGGTGCCTGAGGCTCTAGTGCTAACTCCACTAATCAGGTTGGCTGAGTTTTGAGGGTCCTTCCTCTTCTATGGCTATGTCTGTGTCTGTGTCTATTTATTTGTGCATTCACTCATTCAATATCCTTTAACTGAGCATATATTAGGTGCCAACTTCTCTTACAGACACAGGCAGTAAAAGCTCAGACACCAGTCTCTGTTATCCTGGAGGCTAATCATTAAGGACTGAGACAGCATACAAAATAAATTGTACAGCTTATTAAACATAAAACGTTCCAAAGAGGAAAGTCAAAATAGGAAGAAGATATGTATTTAGCAGATGCTGTGGTTGAAATACAGCTTGTCTGTTCCCAACTACATTTCTCAAGGTTGTTTGGGTTTGGATATGAAATGCTGCTCTTAAAGTCTCATGTGTTCAGAAATAGGACTTTGGAAAATGATTCGATCATGATCATTCTAACTTTATCAGTGGATTAATCCATTGATGGGCTCACAATTTGATGGTATTCCTGGGGGGTGACCAAAACAGGAGGCGGGAACCAGTTGAAGACAGCGGGTAGTGAGCATGGTATGTTGGGAAGTCCTCAACCTCCCCCCCCATCCTTTCACTCTCGCTCTGCTTCCTGCCCATCATAAATTGAGCATCTTTCCTCTATCACACTTTTCTGCTGTGATGTTTCTATCTCACACAGGCCTAAAAGCAATAGAGCTGACTCACCACGTACTGAACTTCTGAAACTGTGAGCCAAACAAAACCTTTATTCTTGTAAGTTGATTTTATCAGGTATTTTGTTAGAGCAAAAAGCTAACACAGCTAACACAGCTATCCAGTAGATACCATTTGGCTGCAAAGCAAAGAAAATTAAGTCACACTGGTCTAAGGATAAATGTAAAAAGATTGGTAGCACATCACCTAGAAGGCTTGCAATTGATAGTTTTAATGGACACTTAGTTTTCTTCCAGCGCTCACTCCACTGATGTTTTCGGACAAAGCTCAGAGTTTCTGGGCTGTCTGACTCTCTGATTTGACTTCTGGACCTCTGCGGAAGCAGCCCCTCCCCCCAGCTCAGGACTAACCCAATCAGCAAACTTCATTCTTCCACTGATCACAGTGATTGGCTCCTGAGAAGGCAAAGGTCCAAAAAAAAGTGGAATCTTAGAAATTCCACACGTGTGCTTTCTTCTGCTGAACCTGGAGGGAAAACAATCCTTGCTGGCAGCTATCTTATAGCCAGGAGAAGGAGGAAGAAGCTTCCTTAGAGTGAAATAAAGAAGAGAGATTAATAGAAAAAGCAAGAACAAAAATAAAAACCAAGATCCATGACACCATTGATCTAGTGTATAAGCACTCTGAAGTCAATCTGCCAGTGTCTAGACTTACAGTTAAATGAGTCAAAAACAATGTTCTTTATGGCTTAGAGCCATTGGCTTGGGCTTTCTGTTATTTTAAAAAGAAAGATAAAATACCTAGTTCAGGCACAGCTACAACCAGGTGCTTGCTCATCATGGACTTCTGCTTTTCCTAAGTGTGCTGCAGCCAGCCTGGCTTCCCCACAGTGTCCACAGGCTGCCTCTTCCCTAGCAGCACCTGCCAGGCCTTGGCACCCCTTGGCCGTGTTACTCTGGGTCTGTGTCAGTCTTTGAACTGAGTGCTGAGGCCAGGAGATGAAGACCCCTGGTTTGGAACGGATGCCCTCTCCTGGGGCCGGGGCTGCAGCCTCATGACTTTAAATCACACTGTCTGAGAGAGTGGATGCTTCCAATTAGGGAGTTGTTACTTGAAAGTTGGGGCATGGATGTCGGACAGTCAGTAAGCACAAAGATTTGCCATAATATCTAATTTCCTAGTTAGACATCTCACATCTCCCAGAGCAAAACGAAAAGTTAAGATAAAGTGATTGTCCCTGACAGTTTGGTTACCAAAGACACCCTCTCTTAGCACTCTGTGTTGGCCACTGGTGGTGGGCAAATTAAACTAAATTGGAAAGATTTCATCTGTTATTCAGCTGTTCACCCACCACGACATTCACCCACCGCACAACATGCTGTTGAGGAGTATCCATGAGCTTCCAGGAAGCACAGCAGTGGCCAACTTTAGGAGAGATGTGACCGCTCTGTTCAGTGACACAGAGTTCGGGAGTGTGCTGGAAATGTTAAAAAGCCATAGCTGTAGTAGAGAAAACTTCATGCCCCTGATCTTCCTACTCTACTTGGAAAGTGGCATGAGGACAGTATGTCTGGGCAGCAGCAAGGCCCTGAAGCCATGAGATGACAAAAAGAACAGTCAAGGTCTGGGGTCATGACGATCAGCACAAATTCTAGGCCCCGGATGAAACCTAAACTCGTACTCTCCAGGCATCTTGTGAGGTCAGAGAGCCCAGGTCCTCACTGCTTAAGGCACAGGGAGAGAATTCGGTCACACGGAGTCAGAAGCACTCCTGGTTGCTGTAATCAGATCCTGCAGAGGTCCCCAAGCAGCTTGTAGCCTGAAGATCTGTAGTGAACTGATAATTACGAATGTCACCGCCAGGGTCCACCCTGAAGACAAAGCACTGGAGCTTATACAAAGGGATCTAATCATCCAAAGAAACTGAGTATATATGCAACAAGCAATAACATTTTTCTATTAATTTATAGAGTGAGGTGAGAGGTCTACATAGTAAATATTTAAAGAGCCACGTAGTAAGTATTTTCCCATTAAAGTCCATATTGGCCTCTGTTGCAACTACCTAACTCTGCTGGTACAGCACAAGTCATAGACTATATGTAAGCGATATGGGCATGGTCGTGTTCCAATAAAACTTTATTTGCAAAAACAGGAAGTTGACTGGATTGGCCAGTAGTGTGCTAACTCCCAGACTAGACACTCCCTACTGAGTGTGCACTAAAGACAATAATCAATGAGTGTACCACCTATTAAAATACAGAAAACCAGTCACAACCTGCACTGCTCATCTTCCAATGCCAGGTACTGAGGCGCACACATTCTGTGACTCCTTGATGCATATAGGTCCCGCCTTCCTGTGCTCCCACAGCCGCGGATGGTGAATAGGGGCAGGTGGCCATTAATCTACAGCGAACTTAGAAACACTAGCGAGAGAAGCTGGGAGAGTATGGAGTGGCCCTGTCTGATGAAAACAACACACCAGGGTAACGCAAAGCAGGCAAGGGTACGAAAACACAGTGCTGGATTATTGTTGCTAGAATGTGTTGTGACCAACATACACCACGTTTGTCATCAGTTCAAAGACGGCTGGTGTGGTTAGAAGAAATTCTCAGTCCACATAATGTGTGCTGTGCTGTGATTTACAAGGAGTGTGATTTATAATGTGAATTTTAAACTGTTTAATATACCTCACAAGAAGTTGTGTGGTTCATAAAACATTGCAAGAGACTTCCAAAGTGAAACCCAAACTGAAGAAGAAAAGATGCATTTGTCAGCTTAGTTTTGAATCATGATTCTCTTTTGCCAGTGGAAATAAAATTATAATTAGTTTTGATTCTGAAAAACAAAACACCTTAGAAAATCAGATCTCTTTACCCTTACTACTTATATGTTGGACAAATGTTTGAAGAGTATTGGGTCAAAGGGTCCATCAAATGTTAACTCTTGGTGATTTTCATTATGCAAAGACCCACAGCTCTGCTCCTCTTAGGTCCAGGAAGGTATCATAAATGGATGCACTGGGCAGAGGGCATCAGGGAGTGGTGAACACTCAGGCAGACTGGAGAGTTTATGCCCGGCCCAATCTGTTCTCTCTCTCTCTCTCTCTCTTTCTCTCTCTCTCTCTCTCTCTCTCTCTCCCTCCATCCCCCCCCACATGCATATAAACTCCAGTTTCCTTTTCTAGACAAGAAACACATACTTCTCCAACTGATATAACCAGAGTTTCTGCACAGTGCTGAAGCCTGAGCTGTTCAGCTTGCTTAATGCTGTCTTTCCCTGACGAGCTGAATAGTTGTAGCACATAGCACCCATTGCTATATCTCACACGATGGATCTATTAGTACTGCTACCTATGGGAAAAAGAGGAGAGTGCTAATTTATACATACACTTGTTTTGTAAAAATTCTACTCCTAGTGTCTGATTGGTTCAAATCTTCCAGAATATTACTTTCTTTTTCTTTTCTTTTTTTTTTTTTTTTTTGTGAACTGTAACGTGGCTAGAAGGGGCAATGTGAAGTCGTTTAAGAATTTCAGATTCCTACGTTGCCACTTGTAGTGAACTGTGTCACTTACAGAGCCAATGCAGCTTTTCCCCTGCCCAAAATGTCACAAAAAGGAAAGTGATTCACAGCAGTTTACACATGCCAAACACATTTGTCGAATAAACAACACACAGGGAACTGCAATTGAAATACCACCCTGGAAAGCAACACAGTAGTTAATCTGGTTTTAATTGAAATGTTGCATGTTGATACCTTTTGTTTATGTATGAGACAAAGCTGATGTAAAGGAGAATAATGATGATAATCATATCCGAAACATTTTGAAGGTTGGGACTCCTGAAGCACTTCGGGAAGCAAAGAAATACCACATGTACTCATGTTAAAGAAGTGTTGCATTTGGTTTAGAAAATACTTCCAATATGGTAATGAATAAGGTAAAATTTCCATCCTAGCGCAATGCTGAATTGAGCTACTGTGTGCTTTAGTGAAATAAGTTTAAACACTCAACAATTAAGCAAAAAACTGAAGTACTGAGTATAATGGATCCCAGTGGTTTTTGCTGCCTAACTTTTATTCCTCTTCCTCCTCTAGATAAAACCATTTGGAGTTTGCTCAGGAGAATCTCTACAGTGCTCGACAATGCCATTCTTCTGTACAGCCCCATAACTTCTCAGGGACCAGCAAAAGGTAATAACCTCCCACACCCTTCTTCTGGCAACCAGGATTCGACCCAGGATGGGCAAAACCTAGTCAGAAGCAAGATCTCTAAGTGTGCCAGGGCTCTGGGCAAATGGAAAGGTTCCTGTTTTTCTTGAGAACCACAGAAAGGCAGCCCTTTTCCCCGGAGCCTGTGTGACACGCACACCTGAAGATCTCATCGTACAGAAGGTGGGTCTGCACTGGCGGTGGGATTCACTCAGGCTGAAGGAAGCACCAACGTGGTAGAAGACAATGTGAAAAATAAAGAAGAAGACTGACCCGTCATGTCTCTGCTCCCAGCTGTACCTGAAGCCACATCTGCTCTTCACCTTTCCAGGGATGCAAGACTATACATTCCGCTATTCTTCAAGCAGTTTGAGTTGATTTTTTTTGTCATTGTTAATGGCAAAAATTTTTAAACATCTTAGTTCTGTCAAACTAAGGATTACTTACTGAGTATATTGATGTCTTTTCAAAGTTAGGCTAAGAAAATAGGATCATACTATGGGTTTCTGCTTTATTGTTTGATTTACTGTATTATTTTTAATAGGAGTAAAAGGTGTCCTGGGTTGTCCTGTTGCTAATCTCCTTGTTCACACTTTATGGTGTAGTTTAAGTACTACCATCCTTATTAATACATTGCTGGAAAATAATTACAGACTGGCATCTGAGATCCACTGTGGCTACCCCGTGCAGGGTGAAGAGGTTGTGTGTTGGATTAACCAGACATGATCTTGAACCCCGTTCTGTCATTTACTAGCTGTTTGACTTTGGACAGTTTACAAAAACCCTCTAAGCATTTGCTCCCATCATATAAAAAAATACTGCTAATAATAGCATCATGTCTCAGATAGTGTTCCAGAAGATAAATGAGATAATGCATAGACAGCTCTTATCATGGTATCTGATTCGGAAAATGTTCAATAAATGTTTACACTGCTCCAACCGCTATCAGGCCATCAACAAACGCACTATGTAGAAATATCCCAATAAATCTGAGATGCAATTATTCACTCAATAAGCATTTGCTATGTGAATAATTTAGAAATGGATGAATTTATGTTTGAATAGATAGGAGTCGATTAAAGTAGGATTCATTGAAAAAGTGGAAGCTGGAGATTCAGAGATGAGATTTCAGATTGAAGGACAGGGCCAGAGGCTGAGACGGAGCAGCGCAGGGTGGCAAGTTGTTCTGTTTTATGGGAATGCCCTTCCCGTGGTCTGTGTCCCCATCGGGTGGACTGTTCTGCGGTGTCGCCCCCCGCACACTCTCTTTACTGCAGGTCACCTGTCAGGAGGTTTTTGACGGGCAGCTTTATACACAGCCATAAAGCAGAACTTACGGCGAAAGTCATCACAGCTTATGGAGCTCTGTGCCAAGTGATCCACATCATTTTCCCTCTTTTCTCTGGGTCATCTTCATTCACTGCGCAGATGCAATTTAGCAAGCCTGACGTAATTCTTCATGATGCCTCCCTGTCGTTTCTAGGATAATATTCCAGGGACCTCCAGTAAGAATAAACAGGATCGGGCCGGAGGGTTAGCTCAGCGGTTCCGGCGCCTGCCTCGCAAATGCAAGGTCCCGAGTTCGATCCCCGGTAACCACATACAATGCTGGGCGTGGAGACTCACGCCCACCAACAATCAATAACATACCACAGTGCCGGGCGTGGTGGCTCACGCCTGTCATCCCAGCACTCGGGAGGCAGAGGCAGGAGGATTGCTGAGTTCGACGCTTGCCTGGGCTACATAGTGAGCTCAGGGCCAGCCTGAACTACAAAGCGAGACCCTGTCTCAAAAAAAAAAAAAAGAATAAACAGGATAATTTGGATATTTGCTGAATAATTATCTTGGTTCCAAGCTAAAGACTTGGCCAAGCCATCACCTCTTCCAACCATCACAACTCACTCGCTCAGCTTCCCTGGTGACAAAATAGACACATCAAGGTCATGCTACGTGCTCAGTGCCATGGGGTTAGGGAGCGGCACTGCCAGGGTTGGGCACAGGCATCCTGCTCCGGTGTCTTCTGCTGCAACTCCACTGTGAATGCTGTGGGCCCCCGGCTTCCTCAGAGGACTTACAGCCTTGGAATTCTTCAAATGTGGGTAACACTAGGGAGGATGTGAAGTGCCTTTAAGAGCGTTTTATTTACATCTTTATCAAAGACTTTGGAAATGTGTCCTGCTCATATTCTGCTGATCCTTAACAGCCACAAGAAAGAGGTGGGCGCTCTGCGGCCACGGAGTCTCCTGTTGTGGTCAGAGCTCCCCACAGCATCCCTGGTGGTGAGTACCTCACTGCCCGTCTCACACTCACACCCAAGCTCAGCCAGGCTGTCGTTAGCTTTGATTCTGTTTTGATTCTGTCTTTTCATGTCTAGAAACCTGAGAGCCATGCAGTTTGTAGTCTCGGCCTCCAGCTCCACAGAATGGAACACAGAGGACGGAGTTGGGGGCTGACCACAGCTTAGCACACCCTGGCGACTTGCACTTCTCTGGCAGCTGTGCATGCCCTTGCTGATGAGGAAAGGCTGCAGACCTTGGTGAGGGATGCCTGTGAGCTCTGTTCATTTCATGTGCCCAGTTCCTCAGTTGCCCTGGGAAGAGCACATGGGCTGAGTGAGACAATCACATTCTGTCTTGCCAAAACTTGAGATGAAACATTTAAATTTCTGTCATTGAACTTGGATCATGTAAATCCAGAGCAGACACATTCCAGATTCTAGATCATGGGTATGTGATTATTAAATTAGTCTACTGATTGAGTTAATGTAGTTCTGGGAGTGGATAATGGGAAGGTCTTCCGTGGGTGTGAGTGCTTCCTGCCCTAAGGGTGGTTAGCCTGGATACAATATGAGAGACAGAAATAGGGCTGTGGCGGTCACTTGTTTGCGGCTCATCCACTTTGCTGCTTGCTGCCTTCTGCCCGCCATGAACTATTTCTCCTCTGTGATGACACCATGCTGGGAGCCAGTCAACTGTGAATTGAAATTTCTATGAACTGTGAGCTATAATAAACCTTTCCTCTTTTAACTTGGGTTGTTGAGTATTTTGTCTCAGCAATGAAAAAAATAACTAAGATGGGTAGCGATCTATAAGAGAGCAGGGAAGTTTGGAATTCAGAAAACTGAAAAACTCCGTTATTTAAGGAGACAAATGATCATTTTGATGGAGTAACAGATGCATCCAGGAAATGGCTCACTGAGTAAAGGCTGAGTATCACTAATCCAAGAATACAAAATCCAAAATACAGAAATGTGCTTGCTTCAGTAGCATGTATACCAAAATTTAGAAATGTAAAACACTTTGGTGCTATTATTTTGTATAACCGGAATTAGATATAGCAAAGTTGCCCTGACCACAATCTAACTCAATAGGTAAAGGGACCAGGGAAAGTACAGAGTGAGAAAAGGGCAGAGGAAGAAACCAAATTCAAACTAATTTAATGAAAAAATATTTTATTTTATTTTTGCCCAGGTCTAAGAAAAACGTGGACAGACAAGCTTTGGGCATGACTGGATCCAGGTGCTTCAAAGATGCCATCCAAGGGTCTGTTTTTGGCACCTCTTAGATCTAGCTTTACTAATATCACCTTCATTTTCAAGCAGAGTCACCGGATGTGGGGTTTTCAGATATAACATATAAAAACACAAGATGCCCTTATCAATTTGAATTTCAGTCAAACAATGATTTTCTTAGTACAAGTATCCCATACAGTATTTGAGACATACAAAAATAAAATCATTCCTTGTTTTAAGTTCACTTTAAAGGCCCTCCTATATTTTATCTGGCCACCTTACTCACAAAAGGTGGCAAAGAAAGTTGTCAGTGCTATTATGTCAACCTATCTTCACATAATGCAGGAGCCTCAGAGAGAGGCACTTATTTTCTAAAATTCTGATATCTGCAAGAACCCGAATTTAAACACCTCTCCCCTGACTCCTCACTGGCCTGAATCGACATGGCCATGTAGACATCCACTAGATAAGTCAGTTAGCACATAAAGGAAGGCTTCCTCCTCTCTTCTCCATAGACAAAGTGAATAGGTGAAAAAGAAATGCTGTCAAAACAAACCTCTCTTTGGTTTCCTCCATTGGTGGGACAATTTCCGCAATGTGTCAATCATTTTGTTGCAAAATAGCCCCTCCGATACACAATCCACATTTTCAGATGACACCCGCCTGTCAGTCTCTCACTAAATCAAAACCAAATTTCAGGCCAAGCAAAGACCAGTTTGTCAATCACTGTGCCTGCCACACAGCCACCAGATCACCTGACAGCTACGACTTTTCCACTCTCAGATAGACTGGGTCTAGTTAAGCTTATTTGTATCCCTTAATTGAGTTCCTTTTAGGACTGGTAGCTTAGCAACTAATAAGTTATTTCTGTGACAACTGGCCTAAATTTCATAGCTTTCTTGACCATTGCCACTTGTTAGAAAATTGTTTTCCCTCAAGTGGCTAAACAGCAGATGTAAGATTTATTTAATGCTGAATTGTTCTATTATTTCTATTTATATGCTCTCCTCCTCTATTTAAAAGTAAACATGGAATATGTTGTCAAATAGACATAATTTTAAATAAGTATAAAATGTCTTGGAATTTTGTCCTGAAATTTCAAATTCTCCATCATTGGTAGCGTGGAATGATGGAAATAACGACTGAATACACGTTCTCACCACTTAGGAGGTTGTACATTATTTCACATGTGGGTGCCAGAGTCAGGATCGTGTTATGTTCAGTTGGTTTTACTTTCTGTGTCCTGAAGAACTTGGGAAGGGTTGACAGTGAGTTCTCAGGCCATTTAGAGAGTGAACGGTGAAAAAGTGAGAGGAAAATAACAACAACGATGATAATCATCTTAAAAGCGATCAATGACAACACAGTTATGGTTGGTACAGGGTCTACACTGGGTGGCTGGGTGTGCTCACTTGCCAGGACTAGGCGATTTCTAGATAGCTGGTGAAATGTTATTCTTCTCTGTGGGCACCTTTAGCATCGGAATTGGAGGGCCGAGTAAAAAAAGATATGGGTGGCCATCGATCCGTTTGAATGGGAGGGAAAAGGGTAAATTCGCTTTCTCTGCTCGAGCTGGGAAATGCCCCGGGGCCTCAGCATTCCTGGTTCTCAGGGCCTTAGACTGCTGTGTACCCTTGTTGGATCTCCCGGTTTTTGAGAGCTGGGTTTGGCCTGGAAGGAATCCATCTGCTTCCTCGGGCTTAAAGATTGCATGTGGCAGATCATAGGGTTTGTCGGCTTTCATAAGCCAAACCCCCACATTAAGTCCGTATATACCCATGCATCTACCTATCTAGCCGTCCTGAACGCATCCTCTTCTGTTGGTTCTGTTTCTCTGAAGACTCTTGACTAACGCCAGGACCGTGTTATCCCTTTGGTAGTCTGGCTTCCCATTTCTCATCCCTTTAGAAAAGTCTCCATTGCCACTGATGGAGGTGGAAGGAAGCAAACCTTCTTCCTCTTATCCCCCCCAACCCCCAGCAGCTGTGAGATCAAAGCTGGATGAGCCGAAGCTTCCTGTCCTGCACCCTTAACTCTAGGGCTGGAGAGAACCTGAGTTCGCCCACAGGAGCTGTTCCAGCGTCCAAGGGCAGAGGGCCCCACAGCACATGGCGGGGTGATGTGGCCTGGATTGTTGCTGCTAAAAGAAGAATGCTGGGACTCTGGCCTCCTTCCTTCTCCTCGGTTACCATGCTTCTAACTTGGTTCTGTCTGTTCATTCATTTTGGGACTCTGATAGACTTACGTATGTGTGTGTTTTTCTGTGTGTGTGCATGCATGTGTACAACTTTTAGAATTGGTTTCTATGGTAATGTCACCTATACTTCCGAAACTTTTAATTGGTTTAGAAAAGTCGAGGTGTGAGATACGAAGGGCTCTGTGCTAACTGCGGGCAGCACTAATTCCAAAGGCTTCGTGCAGAAGAACTTCAAGTCCTCTTTCTATAGAGAGAAGCAAGGAAAGAGCCTTTGTTTATCTTCCTCAGTGTTTTTTTTTTTTTTTTTTTTTTGAGACAGGGTCTCGCTTTGTAGTTCAGGCTGGCCCTGAGCTCACTATGTAGTCCAGGCAAGCCTCGAACTCAGCAATCCTCCTGTCTCTGCCTCCCGAGTGCTGGGATGACAGGCGTGAGCCACCACGCCCAGCATTCCCTAGCGTTTTATCATCAAAAAGTAGCTCACCGTCTGGGAAATAGTAGATATTAATTAAAAAATATTTAGGTAAAGGAAAGAGTAAACGAATGACAATGAAAGGAAAGAGCGCCCCGATGAATTTGCCTAACCTGGAGACTCCAAGTGGGGAGGTAGGGAATGTGGTTATAATGCGGTGAGGTTTTTAACAGAACCTAAAACTTGGGAGCAGCACTTCTTATGAATCCTCATCACATCACAATGGACGGGAACACACTGGGCTTCTCAGGGGAGGGGTGATCATTCCTGTGCTCCTGCCCAGTGAGGAACCATCTGTCCGCACACTTCTTCAGACCGAGAGGGGCCGGCTCTGACACTCCCTGTGACTGCCTCGCAGGAGGCCGCTGAGTGGAGACAGCCAGTGCTCTGGAAGGGAGAGACAGTGCTATGGCCAGTGCGAGGGGAAAGAGGATCCTTCTGAGAATAAGGAGCTGCCAGTAGACGTGCTGCAGAGATCATCGCGGGATGACTACTTCTGCAGTTGTGCGGCTGTGCTAGGCTTTAACATAAGGTGTGTCTTTCGAGCGCCGGCAGCCTGGGCATTCCCTGACACTCATAAGCGGCCTTCTGATATCTTAATACAGACCACTCACGGGAGCGGGATGACTGGAGAACAGAGAACTGGAACCGGAGGGCAGAGATGGTGCCATCAGCCGCATCTGCGTAGCAGCCCTCTCATATCGCAGCGGGAGGCACTGCAAGTTCACGTCCCAGCCTTCTCCATGTTGTTGTGCTACAGAAAACTTTTAGTGCAGCATTTACCATGCATTAGGATTCATTCCAAGATCTTTACATGCATCGCCTCATTAAATCCTCCCAACAACTTGCAAAAGTAGGTGTTGAATGAGAAGTACGGATCAGAGGAGAAAATCTAGCGTTTTGAAGAAGGGGAGGGTATTAGGACTTACTAGGAAAAATGGAATGTGCGGAGTCCTTGGGTTTTTAAGATGAGGAAGTTGAAACAAGGGGGGATAAAAGCTATAATATTTATCCTGCAGGAATTGTAAAGTGGGTTGAGCTAAAGAACAGTTATGCTAGGGCTGGAGATTTAGCTCAGTGGTTCCGGCGCCTGCCTCGCAAGCGCGAGGTCCTGAGTTTGATACCCGATAACCACATACAATGCTGGGTGTGGAGACTCACGCCCATCTACAATCAACACCACATACCACAGTGCCGGGTGCGGTGGCTCACGCCTGTCATCCCAGCACTCGGGAGGCAGAGGCAGGAGGATTGCTGAGTTCAAGGCTTGCCTGGACTACATAGTGAGCTCAGGGCCAGCCTGAACTACAAAGCGAGACCCTGTCTCAAAAAAAAAAAAAAAAGAAAAGAAAAAGAAAAGAAAAGCACGCGCACAAACGCTGAAAACAGCCCTCACTGAAAGCCACACACGCCTGGCCACTTCCTCACCGGACACACGGCCACTCAGGTGAACCAGGCCCTGGGATTTTGACGCTGCTCTCACGGCAGCCCAAGGCCTCGCCTCGCACATGTGAGGTTCACGACCCCGAACTGCCTTCCTGACTGGGCACAGACTGGAGCGTCTGAAGAAACGGGGTACGGAGGGGTTCAGTTCACGCTCCCAGGGGAGGGTACCCCAGACTGCAAGGCGGAAAGATGGGGTGTGGGGGACACTCAATTCCCACGGCTTCCCACCTGGACTGTGAATCTCCTGGGACCTTGGGCCACAGGAAGCGAAAGTCAAAAGGCGGTAAATGTTATCCAAATAGAGAAAGCGCGAGGTCAGAAAGCCGCAGAACGCTGGGAGCGGCTCCCTCCTTCTCCCTCTGAGGCGGGGAGGGGGAGGGACTCGCTGCTACCGTAACACGCAGGCGCGAGAGGAGGGGGAGGGACTCGCTGCTACCGTAACACGCAGGCGCGAGAGGAGGGGGAGGGACTCGCTGCTACCGTAACACGCAGGCGCGAGAGGAGGGGGAGGGACTCGCTGCTACCGTAACACGCAGGCGCGAGAGGCCGCTTTCCGCGGCAGTAACAGTTGATGCCGCCGTCTCAGCGGCTACCACAAAGGTTAAGTACTCGCTTCCTGCTGTGTATCCATCATAGTTCAGCTGCGGCTCTGCTTTTTGATCCCTCTTTCTGGGCCCCAGGTTGATCTGGGATCCAACAGGGGGCAAAAAGCAGCAGCTCTTAAAAGATACTGCTGAGAAACAATGATCCTTTTTTGCTCACGTGTGAGTGACCAAAGCAAGTCACGTGATGCGGTCTGATAAGCGTGTAGGAGAGCAAAACACGTCTTCTTGACTGCACCCTCCCCACAAAACTAAAGGTGAACGATTATGTAAGTCATGGTATAGTGAAGGAAACTCATAGGGGTAAGTTGCTTAGTTTGACACAAATACTAAGTTGGTGACCCAAGATATAAAAACTTTAATTCTTTCTTGTGTGTGTGTGTGTGTGTGTGTGTTTAATGTATCACTCTGTCTTCCCAGGTAGCTTCCATGAAATATGCAATGAAAATGTTCTCATAAATGAATACAAGAATAAAGATCACCCTCTTTAAGTAGGTTGAGCTAGGAGGGTGTTAGCTTACTGCATTCCATTCCCTACTTTCTAGAGACTTGAAAATGTATGAAAATAGTCAATATTTTTAACAGTTATTCTGCATACTCCAGGTACTGTGCTTAATATTTTCTATGCTTAATCACACTAACTTTTCACACAAGTGAAAAACAGAAATATGTTGCTATCCGAACTCTATAAATGTTGATACAGCATTTCAGGGAGGTTAAATAACTTGCTAAATCCCATGCAGCTAGTGAAACAGCCATGATACAGGCCTGCTTCCTTACCCCCACAGTCTATTCCCTTCTTTCTCCATCTTCTACAGGAAATCTTTGCTTGCTCTCAGTGTGGGGGAGAAGATAGATTCAGAAGAGACATCGAATGTTCAGTGTTACCCTTATTTATTCTGTGGATTACCCCATCACGATGACAAGCACTGATAGGTCTCCCTGTAAAACTGTGTGCCATAGCATTAAAGAATGCCTGGTAATCCAAACCTAATTAGAAAGATACATTTCCTGGGAGAGGTGGGTGGCAATACAATGGAAAGCACTCCCAAGCCTAAGATAAACAAGTTTTAGTGTAAAAATAACTTTAGTGCTCTGTGCGCCTGCTCATTTCAATTAGCAAACATAATAAAATAGAACTGCACACTCAACTGTATGTACTATGTAAAGAGTGTAATTACATCTAAACAGATAACCTACATAAACCTACTTGAACTTATATAAACATGGGTCTGGATTTGTGTGCCTGGCAGTGGAAGCTGGCATATAAATCTAATGATCAACTTGTGCTCAGGTGGCTGTAGCCCTTTCAGAGATCAAGTCTTGCCACCTGCCCTGTCTTCAAAGGGAAAAGGGCATGTTTACCCCTGCAGCATGGACTACTGGGGTACGTGAGTCGGATGCCCTACTGACGGTGGTGAAAGGCACGTGTAGCTCTATCCTTGAACGGGATGTGGTTTGAGTGGGTGGTCCAGAGTAGAGCCACTTCCTCATTGGTGTTTTCCCTCCAACCTTTCTGACCTCCAAGACAGAAACCTGTTGACCGTCCTGGAAATCCCAGACTTCCTTGAGTGTCAGAACTGTCCTCCTGGCCTCCCTCTCCAGTGGTTGTCTTGTTGCCTGGTCCTCTATGTCCATAACTGGACTTACCTCACCTCCTCCAGAGATTATCTCTGTACCGGCTTCTCTACTGCAGTGCTGTTGTTGACTTGTTGATTCAGGTACTTCTCATCATCTTGTTGTGGCTGTTGTGTCCACATCAGGGCCCCTGGGTTCAGCTTTCAGTGATCAGGTGGGATCCAAGGTACAATCTTTATTTAGGATATTGCTGGAACAGCTCCACTGTATTATTATTGTTGTTAATTTCTTACCGTGCCTCAAACTTGATCAGAAGAATGTACGCACAGGAAAAAGCAAAGCTCCCGTAGAGTTTGATACAATCCCTGATTTCAAGCATCTGTAGATACAGGGCAACCACTACACCACTGGATCCTCGGAAGCGCCCCAGCCTCTGCAGCTCATTGCCAGGAACACTTCTCTTTCAGGTTGTGACAGCTAAAAATGCCTCCAGCCTTCACAAGTCACGGGGAGATGGCCCTGGCCTGGTTGAAGCACAGTGGTTGGGTAGTACCATCCTGTGTTGCAACTCAGTAGGCTCCAGGGCGAACGCAGCCAGGAGCTCTGCCCACAGTACCTTCTTAGAAGTAGAAATGGTGCCTCAGCAAGTGACTGATGATAGGCAGGAAGAAGCACTCAGACATTTCTGTTGGCATGGAAAAAGCGAGAGGGACTGTGCTTCCCTGAGTGACGTAGAAAATTTCCTTTTTGCCCTTACTGTGTGTGCAGTGCAGCTCCGCCCACGCCCGTCCCTGCATCTGATACTTAAACTCGCACTCTGGGGAGTGACTTCAATACTGTTGAGACCCCTGGGTTGTGCGGAAGAAAGCCATGAATCTGGGGTTTTTCTTCCCTCCTAAGATTTGGTTTAGCCGAGAGGCACTGGACCAAGAGCCATTGTAGCTCAAGGATTCCTTTTCCTCCTGTTTCGCTGCATATGGCTATTAGAGAGAGAGAGAGAGAGAGAGAGAGAGAGAAATATGACCGAAAGCTTTGCTAAAGTCCTCAGCAACAGCACCTGAGGGGAGCATCTGAACGACTTCACATTCATTAACTAAACCTCCTTGTTAGGTTATGCTCCCTGAAATGCATTTGACAGTAAATGAAGTAGAAAAGATGGCAGCTGGAGAAAAAATAAAATTCTGTCAGATTCTGGCACGAGAACAGGGAGGTAAAAAAGCAGGGACCTGGGGAGGCGCGACAGATCAGCACCCCACACCGCGAGTATTTTATGGCTGGGAACTGCCTCGGATCAGAGCCTGCTGCAGAGCAAACGCATGCGCGGCGCTGCGCTCAGATCCGGAGACCACGCATAACTCAGGCAGCCCAGGTAAGGTGCTTGTCAGGGCGAAAGCAGCAGGGATACGGGGCTGACTGGCAGCTACGTGAAACAGTGATCAGAGAAGAGAAAGAAAAAGGAAAGACACGTTCAAAAATATTTGGACTGTTTTAGACACCTTCCCCCCTTTCAGTTGGATTACAGTTTTGCCCAAACCTTGCTCAAATACTCGGAAGGTGAAACCCGTTCGCAGGCGGTTGGAGCGAGCAGACGCGGGCTTTCTTGGAAAACATTCGGTTTCAAATGACCTCATGGGAAGCTCTGAATTTCCTGAGCCCTGGCTTCCGCCCGTACCCTCTTTCCCGGCTCAGAAAAGGGAGAGAGGGGGGCAGAGGGGTGGCAAGCCTCTGTGAGTGCCCGCAGTTGCCAGGAGTGTTATTTGGTTAATTCGGCTCAGGCCGGCCTTCCCAAAGTTGCACAAACCTGTTTTCTTTCCCTGTGATGTATCACTTAGAAACACCAACTGCAAGGATTTCTTATGTTCTCACAAAAAAGGGAAGGAAACAGCTGTTAAATGTTTCACAGATGGTAAAGCTCTTGGCATCTCTCTCAAGAGAGGGCCACCCATGCAGATGGCTCATTATTTTAACATTTGGATTTTCATCTTATTAAAACATCTTTTTTTCCCCCTGGTTTTATTTAGCATCATAAATTCTCTTACACTTTAGCAAGCGGCTGAGGGGGCTGAAGATGTGCTCGGTGAGGAGCGAGCAGCCTTTGGCTGGAACCTCGATCGGTCACACTGTTGCTCGCAGCTCCGATGGCAGCGTGATGGGTTTCAATCTGATTAAAAATTCCAATAAAAGGGAGAGCTCCGAGTAGTGAATTTATCAAGTACAAGTCCACAAAGTCCATATAGTAGCTGAATTATTCAGCAGAACGATAAACCGAGTGGAATTGGGGGAAATAGTTTTATTTGATGCATAAAATCTCTGTTACTATGCAATATGCATATATAAAAATAGACCGATGCACAGAGGGTGTAGATCCACAAACACACCCTCTCCACATACGGAGAGAGACTTCTGTACCGTGAGGCACAGCAGCCAAAATTGAAACCAAGCGGTGCCAGCTCTCGGCAGAGTGGACAGGAAAGGGCCAAGATTCAGAGGCTAGTTTCCCGCCCACTCAGCCTTCCGCAGGACGAACCTGCCTCTTCCCTCCGAGTACCTGTTTCGGGGCGCAGCAGTGGCCAGGCCATCAGGCGGCCAGATGGGAAGGAACGGAGGACGCGCTCCGCTGATGTTGTCAGAGGAACAGGCCTCAGACCTCTCCTCTCCCAATCTTTCTCGGGAGGGCCGGGAAAAGTTGTGGTCACGGCGGCATCCCTAACGACCGTGCTGGGGTGCGGGGATGGTTGGCAACGCAAATGCAAGCGATGAAGCAGTGTAATAAGAACAAACCCATCTATTTAATGTGGTGCGTGACGCTGGCCTCAATACAGGCGTGGCGTTTGTGCCCTCCCAGACGGGCCTTACGGAGCGAGGCTTGTGCGTGCCGCGTTGTAAATGTTTATTAGCGATGGTGCACAGCACACGTTATGAATCCGTGGAGCCTACAGCTGGCTCGCTTTGGGGGTCAAATGTAAATCCCTGAGATGCTGAGAAAACGTTAATAGTTGCCAGCACCAAGGACGGAGCGACTGAGGATGTGCACAGGTATCATAAGCGGAGGCGCGTCTCATCGGCTCCAGTCGCCCGGGTCCCTCTATCTCAAAGCGTTAGGTTGTGCGCGGCCTTCTGCCATCTCCTGGCTTTTCCGCCCAACAGGAGCAGGTCGGGAGGTGCTGAAAGTGCAGTTTGTCAAGCGGGAACTGGGGGAGGGCGGAGCTGACTCGGCATGTCCAGGGAGCCAAGTAGCAGTTGTGGGGAGGCGAGAGAAAAGTTTTTATTTTACCTAATTTTTTCCTTCCTTTCCTTCACTCTTTCACTCTTCCTTTCTTTCCTTCCTTCCTTCCTTCTCTTTCTTACTTTCTTTTCCTTTCTTCCTTCCTTCTTTCTCTCTCTCTCCCTCGCTCCCTTCCTCCTTCCCTGCTTCCTTCCTTCCTTCCTTGGAGACAGGGTCTCGCTTTGTAGTTCAGGCTGGCCCAGAGCTCACTATGTAGCCCAGGCAAATCTCGAACTCAGAGTAATCCTCCCGCCTCTGCCTCTGAGTGCTGGGATGACAGGCGTGAGCCACCACGCCCAGCTCACCTAATTTCTTAGGGAGCAGATTTCCTCTGGGGGCTGCTCTCGAAGATTATGGTGTGCACAGCACACGTTACAAAGGCAAGAGGACAGCGCCGAGAATGCTCGGATGGGGCCTCCCTAGGTCCACTGGTGACCTAGGCCTGCAAGCTTACGCTGTCTGATCACCTAAGCTGGTGGCTCCACAGTGGCCCCCAAGCAGCAGCTTCTGGGTCCCCTGGGCCCCACCCAGGCCTCCTGGATTCAGAGCTCAGCAGCAGGGGCCCAGCACCTTCATTTTAACAAGCCCTCCAGGTGACTCTGATCCACATTCAGGCTTAAGAGCCACTGCTCTGAGGCATGATAGGTTGTCACTCTACCGGTGCCCAGGAATCTTTTTGGTGATAGACATCAAGTATGATTCTGGCAAAACCCTGGCAGCAGAATACATTTGTTTATTTAACTGCATGCAAAATACTTGTCAAGACGGATTCTAGGGGCTCTTTTTGCAAAGACCACTCTCCTGCATCTACGCAGCCCTTGGCCTGGGAGACCGCATCTATCTTTCACCCAAGCTCCCAAGCCACAGAGCATTTTAAAAACAGCCCACCCCCGCCCCTTTCACTTAAAATTGGCAACTAAGACAGAAGAACAAGGCACCTCGTTTTCTGTATCAAGCAGGAAAGACCGACAGATTTCATTACATTTGTCACAAGGTCTAAAACTCCACGTGGGAGAAAATAATCCCACTTAGTAAAAACATCTCACTGTACCTTTGAGTCAGAAAGGAGAAGCACAAAAAGTATTGTTCCCAAGAAAACTGCCAGGCACTGGGTTGTGTTTTCAAAAGTGTGATGACTATTCACCAGATTGTGGGAGAGGTGGCTGAAAACTCCCCCCAAACTATATGGGTACTGGAAATACGTGTGCCCCTTGTGAAATGGCATAAGAATCAAAGGAGAAATGAATTTCCTGGGGTTCAGATGAGCTGCTGAAAATCACTCCCATCTGAGCGTGCCTCCTTTTTCCTCACGCTCACTGAAAACCATTTGAATAATGCATGTGATTCAGGTGCATTGTGCGCTCTGAAAGCCATTTAATGGAGGTAGACAGGCTTCCAAGAAGGTGCATTTTTTGACTAACTCCTGGAACAGTCTTTCCTCAACATGGAAAGAAAGATTTACTGGGTAGGTAGAAGAAGGAACACTATTACAATGTCTAGTTTCACTCAGTCAAATCGAATGGAAACCACGTTGGGTTAAATTTGATCTCTTCCGGGTGAACCTAAGCCCTGGCCGTGTGTATCCTGAATAGCTGCAAGTCAATCACATTTCAATAAGTCAAACTGTCCCTCCATTGACTTCCATTATATTATTGAAGTTGCTTTGTCTCTTTCCCATTGATCATCAGTTAGCAGAGGCTTCCAGCTCCAACCTTCTGTTCAACAGGCAACGGTCTCTAAGCGTATGCTTAACAAATGAGCAGCATTCTTAGCTCAACCAAAAATTATGGATATTTAGGAAATTCCTAGACACTTATTTGCACATGAAAATACTTTTTCATAAGGTAAATGTGTCTAATACGAGTTGGTCCCCATGTACAATTTATTTGGTCAAGGGAAAGCACTTGGCCAGGGATACGGTGAATGTCATTACTCTCGGCCCTCTGGAAGAGGTGGAGGGTGTAGGACCGCAGTGGGCGGTGTGGACTTGGGCGTCACACCGGGCAGAGTGCGTGGGCCACATCTCAGCCAGGGACCGGTCCTCCAGGACCCTGGGTTTTCTTCTCAGTAACAGGATTCCAGACATTTGTTCTGCCACACAGGGTTGAGGCGAAGAGTGTTGCCCTGCACAGACTATCAGCGGAACACTGGGGCACAGTGAGTGCCCAGGAATGTGTCAGCTGGCGCCATTATTATTATTATGAGGAGCAGAGGCACAAGTATTTTGCTCATGCCAAACAGAGGGTGTCCGTTTGGAAAGCCACTGAATGATTTAAACCACCATGATATTTTAAAATAAGCATCACTGTCGGTTATACTTCCAAAGAGAGGCGCGAGCAGGGTGAGCACTGGTCTCATCTAAGTGGAGAAACTAGAGGTTCTGGCAAGGTGCAAAGTGAATCTACTTTCAAACCGAGCTCTTCAGTATCTGAAATTATTAAGGGCTAATAAACATGACCTTAAGAATAGCTTTTGAGGGGCCAGAGATTTAGCTTAGTGGTTCCAGCACCTGCCTAGCAAGCGCAAGGTCCCTGGTTCGACCCTCGGTAACCACATACAACAATACTGGGTGTGGTGGCTCACACCTGTCATCCCAGCACTCAGGAGGCAGAGGCAGGAGGATTGCTGAGTTTGAGGCTTGCCTGGGTTACCTAGTGGACTCAGAGCCAGCCTGAACTACAAAGTGAGACCCTGTCTCAAAAAAAAAAAAAAAGAATAGCAATTGACACGTATGCAATACATATTAACTATTGGGCACCAGAGTAAACACATTTACTCATTTCTTTAAATGTCACGATAACTCAGGAAGGAAGATGGTATTGGCAGCACCATTTTACAAAGCTAGAAATCAAGATACAGAGAGATGATGTGATAGATGCTTCAGAGAAAGGAATAAATGATAGAGACAAGACTCAGCCTGGGGAGATAAATTCTCTCCACGAAGGAAGACACTAGAAATCGTCACACCCTGTCTTTTCCAGTCAGAGACACTGAGGCAGGTATCTAGAGCACGGTGATGACTGTAGTAGCTGTTCAGTGTGGACAGGTGGGTGAGGGATGTGAGCTCACGTAGGGAAAAGCTTACCAGGAGGGTCACCAGCATAGCCGGAAAGGGAAGCTAAGTGTGTGCTGTGTATCCAACATTCATTCGCTGGTGACCCATCACCAGAGGGCAGAGACCTCCCAAGAAAGCCTGCTCCTAATAGTCATCTTTATGATCTTTTAAAACTTATTTGCATTTATCATGTCCTATCTGGCTGTGCTCATCGATATGTCTATATGGATGGACTTCAAAAAGGTGAGTGTCTCAAAATGTGCCCTATGTAACCTCATTTCTTTTCTCCCTGAGTCTTTTTTTCATCATTGTCTTGGGTTGCTGGAAACTCAGGCTTCTGTGTGCGTTCTTGCTTTTCTTCAGAGCTCAAGAAATGCTTCTTGATGGATGGATCTTTAGGAAACAGCGCTTGGGTCCAGGAAATAAAGAAGAGAATAGGTTCTGAGCCAGACCGGAGACTTTAGGTTGCCCATAATGGAAGACCCCTCCCCAACAGACAAAAACAACCACCAAGAAAAGGAGTGTAGTCCCTGCCCAGGTCTGAGGTTCTCAGAGAGCCAGGATGAGCTGGCTCCCGGTTTAGGATTTTGCAGTTTTATTCTGGGTTCCATGTCCCCTCCTACTCCTGCACTCTTGAGTAGGCAAATTCCCCGCAGGGGTGCAGTGTGTGTTATGGGGTCCAGGGCTTCATACTTGCGTACTCCAACCCAGCAGGGTTAAAACGTCTTCCTTAGGGCCGGAGATTTAGCTCAGTGGTTCCAGCACCTGCCTCGCAAGTGCAAGGCCCTGAGTCTGATCCCAGTAACTACATACAATGTTGGGTGTGGTAACTCATGCCCACCAGCAATCAGTACTTCATACCACAGTGCCAGGCGTGGTGGCTCACGCCTGTCATCCCAGCATTCGGGAGGCAGAGGCAGGAGGATTGCTGAGTTCGAGGCTTGCCTGGGCTCCATAGTGAGCTCAGGGCCAGCAAAAACTACAAAGCGAGACCCTGTCTCAAAAAAAAAAGTCTTCCTTAGAGAAATGATCAGGATAAACACTAGTCCCAGGTCGGACTGTGCTGACCTAGGTTAGTCCAATGGGAACCGAGGGGGAGAGGGATTATGCACTGTGGCCGCAACACTTAAATCAAGGGCCAATGACTTTCTCCACTAAAGGGCCAGTGAGTGTTTTAGGCCTCGTGGGTCTCACTATCTCTGTTACAGCTACTCACCCTGGTCATGGGAGGTCGAAAGCAGCCAGGCAATTCAGAGAGCAAAGTGTCCAGATTCACCCTAGAGGCTGCAGCCTAACACTGAGGCAGGTCCCTGGAGTGGTTAACGACCCTCTGCCGATGGTATGTCTGACGTGAGTCTCATAAACTGTGGGTCCCAGATATCTCATCACTTTCTAGAAACCCAAAGAAGTACAAACCAGCAACCAAAAAAAACCCAAACCAAAACAAAACAAAAAACCAAATTCCAATATTTTTCTGAAGCCTCTCAAAAATCTTTAAGGGGTGTTCAGGACACAAACCAGAACAACACTTCTCGAAACCTCTCTCCCTCTTCTCTCTCTCTCTTAGGTCAGTTTCCTGTCTGACAGACCCCAAACACTCAACATCACCAACTCTATCTCTTTCTCTTCTTCTGTTTCTTTTGGGACTTGTGTCTCTCCAAGATCTTTAACTTGTAACCAGCACAGTCTGTCTGTCTGTCTCTCCTATATTTCTCTCTCTCTCTCTCTCTCTCTCTCTCTCTCTCTCTGTTTCACGGCTTCCTACCTTCCCACTCCCCTCTCACCTCTCCTTCATTTCCTGTAGACTTGCAGATTACTTGGTCTAGCTTTTCTCAGTTCTTCATTGCAAAATATTCAGAATCTGACTGTCAAGGATC
>PVIC010016745.1:9774-33621 GCA_004025085.1 Thryonomys swinderianus | reverse complement strand
TTTTTTTTGAGACAGGGTCTCGCTTTGTAGTTCAGGCTAGCTCTGAGCTCACTATGTAGCCCAGGCAAGCCTCGAACTCAGCAATCCTCCTGTCTCTGCCTCCCAAGTGCTGGAATTACAGGCGTGAGCCACCACGCCCGGCGCCGTGGTATGTGGTATTGATTGCTGGTGGGCGTGAGTCTGCACGCTCAGCATTGTATGTGGTTACCAGGGATCGAACTCAGGACCTTGCCCTTGTGAGGCAGGCACTGGAACCACTGAGCTAACCCTCCAGCCCTCCTTTGCCATTCTTATATGACTGATGCTATCTCTTGCCACAAAATCTTTATTTAATGTTAATAATACCATTCTAGGTTTTTAAATTAATATTTACACTGTACATTTATTTTTAGCTTTTTGCTTTTATTCTCCTTTTTACACCTAGAGTAAATTTGTTGCAAGCAGCACTTCATTGATTCTTGAATTCATATCCAATCTACTAATCTGTTTTTCATTGGAGTATTTAGTCTTTGCACTTAATATAATTATCAGTATAGCTGGCTTTAAGTCTATTACTTCACTATATGTTTTATATTCTCCCATTTGTTGTTATTTTTCCTCCTTCTCTTGAATTGAGTTTTTAGTATTACCTTTTATTGCAATCGTAGGCTTACTTGGTAGTGGTGTGTGGGCATAATCCCAGTACTCAGGGAGCCTGAAGCAGGAAGATCTTAAGTTTGAGTGCAGTCTAAGCAGTTCAGTAACTTAGTGAGATCTTGGGTTAAAAATAAAAATAAAAAGAGCTGGGAATGCATGTAGCCCAGTGATAAAGCCTTAGATTCTCTAGTTCCACCAAAAACTCTGCGGGTGATTTGTCATTATGCATCTGCACATGTATATGAATTTAGTCAATACAAGCAGCAAAGTGTATAGTTGTGCTGACTCCTCTTTCAGTAATAAATTCACTTAATTTAACTTTCAAAGAATATTATTGTTGATTGATAGTTTGGGTCACCTTAGTTCATTTGGGCATTTATAGAAAAATGTGAAAAGTTGTAAATGCTAGTATAGTAGTAAATGCCTATAATCCTTGTACTGTGGGAAGCTGAGGCAGAAGGATTACAAGTTTGAAACCCAATCTGATAAATTTAGTAATTTAGTGAGACCTTGTCTCAAGGTTTTTTTTTTTTTTTTGAGACAGGGTCTCGCTTTGTAGTTCAGGCTGGCCATGAGCTCACTATGTAGCCCAGGCAAGCCTCGAACTCAGCAATCCTCTTGCCTCTGCCTCCCGAGTGCTGGGATTACAGGTGTGAGCCACCACACCCAGCATTGTGGGGTATGGTACTGATTGCTGGTGGGTGTGACTCACCATGCCCAATATCATATCATTGTATGTAGTTACCAGGATTGAACCAGGGACCTTGTGCTTGCTATGCAGGCGGTGAAACCACTGAGGTAAATCTCCAGCTCCTTGTCTCAAAATTTAAAAGAATAGCTTGGGGTGAAGCTCAGTGAAAGGGCCCTGATATTAATATCCAATACCACAAACACACACACAAACACATGCACACATACACAGAAAAATGACAAGTTGTTTTTCACTGACAAATACAACTTCATTAATCCAGTTAATGAACCACCAAATTATTTCAACTCTTAAAGTCTATCTTACATGAAATTTTTGACAGACTATTTACACCACAATTGGAGGGAATGCAATTTTTCAAGTATATTTTGAGAGAAGCATTACTTTACAATGCAATTGAAGTATTCATGCATCATGACAGGAAGGAAAATGAGTAACTGTATATGCAATATATCAACTTTTATAGTACTGTGAAAATAACTACAAGATTTAGGTAAAAGTAAGTGGAATTATGGAAATGATAATTGGTTGTGGAAGTGACTATCATTTGAAAGAAACTTTGTAAAGGAAAAGTATTGACCAATGAGAACAGATGATAAATCAGAAGAAAGAGGTGCCTAAAGAAGTAATATCAGATCCAAACTCCAATTAAAAGAAATATTAGAAGAATTTTGAAATAACAAAAGCACAAGATGTAAGTTTTGGAAGTTGATACATATATATATATAAAGGAGTTCTTGCTTCTCAAATGCAGAGAAAAGATGCTTGGTTCCTTAGGAAAGTTACACCTAGACAAGCACTGTTCATAATGCTCCCTGTACATTTACAAATCTTTAATTTTCTGTTACTATTTTTAAATTATAGAGCACTAAATAAATACTAGTTTAGCTATTTTTCATTTTTCTATACTTTTATTATCACTGGACCGTAAATGGTTTTACTATCTTTTTATAGTAATTACTGTAATTATTCTTGTGATTGCACAGTTGGAATTATTCCTCTAGATTAGAAAGATCATTCCTAACTTCCTACCCTGCTTTTGTGCCCTTCATTTTGTGTCATTCTCCATCCATATTTTGTTTCTGTGAGCATTATTGTGTGTGCCTAGGGCAACCAATTGTTTCTTAAATCAAAAAAATTATAAAAGTGTCATTTGTATTTGAATATTTGCCATTTTGAGGGTCTATACTAGCATCGATCTAAGTTTCTTTTGGTATAGTTTTCTTTCAACTAAAAGTATTCTTTAACATTTGGTTCTTATAATGTAGCCCTGTATCTTTCAGCTTTTTGTTTTCTGAAAAAAAATTCACCTTCATTTTAAATGTTATTTTCATTGTTTTTAGAATTCTAACCCAACAACGTTTTCCTTTAGCACTTTGAATGAATTTATCCATTGTTTTTGGCTTGCACTGTTTCTGATGATGTGTCCATTTTTATTTTTATACTTTTTTTCTCTTGATTTGATTTTTCCCACTATCATGTTTCTGATGAATAAGTATAAGGTATATTTGTTTTTTTAAATTGTATTTTTATTGGTACATTTTATATACAGTTTACAATCACACTCAACATTGGGAATTTGTACCAGTATATGACAGGAGTTAATTCTTTTTTTTTGAGACAGGGTCTCACTTTTGTAGTTCGGGCTGGCTCTGAGCTCACTATGTAGTCCAGGCAAGCCTCGAACTCAGCAATCCTCCTGTCTCTGCCTCCCGAGTGCTGGGATTACAGGCGTGAGCTACCTCGCCCGGCAACAGGAGTTAATTCTAACTTTTACCCATATCTATACTCACCCACAACACTCCACCCCTTATATACTTTCTTTTTCTTTTTCTTTCCAAATCATATTTATTCTTTTCCCTCATTACATTCCCCCACCACATTCCCTTTGAATATTTCCTATTTTACAAAATCCATCATATATTCTAGAACTCATTTACATCTACAGGTTCTCATACCAGAGAAAAGATATGGTATTTACATATCTGGGACCTATTTATTTCACTTATTAGTGTGTCCTCAAGGTGTATCCATTTGCACATAAATGAAACTTGTCATTCTTTATGGCAGAGTAATACTCCATTTTAATTAAAAAAAAACCCATATCTTCTTTATCCAGTCTCCAGGTGATGGGCATCTGGGTTGTTTACAAGATTGGGCTATCACCAACTGAGCTGCTATGAACATGGGTGTACATATGTCTTTACAATATGATTCTTTTAATTTCTTTGGGTATATTCCTAGCAGGGTAATAGCAGGGTCAAATGGGACCTCTAATCCTAGTTTTCTAAGGAATCTCCACACTGATCTACACAATGGTTGTACAAGTTTACAATCCCACCAACAGTGGAGAAGGGTTCCTTTCTCCCCACAGCCTCACTAGCATTTATTACTGGTTGATTTTGCAATAGCAGTCATTCTTTGTGAAGTGAGATGAAATCTCAGTGTTGTTTTCATCTGCATCTCTTGAATGATCAGTGATGTTGAACATTTCTTCATATGCTTCTTTTACTTCTGCCTCTGAGAAGTGTCTGTTCATTTCAGATGCCCATTTTTGGATTGGGTCTTTAAATTGCGGGAACTGATTTGTTTAAGTTCTTTATATATTCTAGATAGCAGCCCTTTGTCTGAGAAACAGCTAGTAAAGATTTTTTCTCATGTTGCTGGTTGTCTTTTAGCAGTATCAGTGGTTTCTTTTTGCTGTGAAGAAGCTTTTTAATAGGATGAGATCCCATCTGTTGAGGATATCAGAAAATGGTAAGACATCCCTAGTTCCTGGATAGGGAGAATCAACATTGTCAAAATGGCTATACTTCCACAACTACTATACAGATTCAATGCAATTCCAATTGAAATCCCAACACTATACTTCACAGAGCTAGATAAAATAATACAAAAATTCATCTGGAACCACAAGAAACCTAGAATAGCAAAAGCAATTCTAAGCAATCAGGACGTGGCAAAGGGTATTACAATCCCCATCTTAAAGCTGTAAAGCCACTATACTAAAAACTGCATGGCACTGGCAAAGTAACAGACCTGAGGGCCAGTGGAATAGATTAGAAGATCCAGAAACAACCCTGGATACACTAAGCCACCTTATCTTTGACAAAGGAGCCAAACATCCTCAATGGAGGAAAGACAGCCTCTTTAACAAATGGTACTGGAAAAACTAGGCTTTAACCTGCCGAAAACTAAAGCTAGACCTATCTCCTTCACTGTGTAACTAAACTAAAATCACAATGTATTTGAGACTTAAACATTAAAACAGAAACAATCAACCTGCTGCAAAACAGGTTAGGTAAAACTCTTAGAGACACTGGCTTAGGCAGAGACTTTATGAACAAAACCTGTATAGCACAAGAACAGAAAGAATCAACAAATGGGGTCTCATCCTACTAAAAAGGTATATTTGGTAAGAGTGCAGTCAGTTAAGATGGGCAAAGGCATCTTGACAGAAAGAGAAGTTGGGGAGTTGCTTTGGTATCATGCCCTGGTGCTTGGGCTGTTGTGTGTACCTAGTCTGATCTTGCAAAACCAGGTGAGCAGTTAATACTCTGTTTTTCAGAGAAAAAGAGTGGTTTTTGCTGGAGAACTGGGACTAATTTCTCAGCCTTATAATAAGCATATCTCCATTCCTCTCATTAACAGCCAGCAGTTTGATGTGTGCCCTTCATGTAAGCCCAGTTACCCTCCTGGAAGCCTTTGGATGCAGGAAGCTAGTCAGCCCTGTGCCATAGATGATTCAAAAATGTTCTAAGAATCTCTGACACACCATCCATTATTCTCTGGGATCCTAGTGCAAGTCCACATTCACATACTTGTGCTGGTCTGACACTCTCTACCTGTCACATAGGCAACCAAGTTGGAAGAAAGGGCAGGAGGGAAATCATCAGGCTTTCTCAGTATTCTTTCAAAACTCTCTTTCTTCCTTTTCTATACTGCTTTGGTCGATAAAAAAAATCTCTAAACCAATTCTTGCTGGCTTTGTTACTGTTTGGGAGATCATGGCATGGGGAATACAGTTCTTTGAACTTGGCTCCTTTTTGACCTGAGGTGCAATCTCTCTCCAAAGGATCCCTAAGTTTCTAGCTCAGTACACACACTGGGTCTCAGAGAAGGGCCAGAAGTTATGGAGCTTCTCTGTGCCAATTTTGGCTCACTTGTGCTCCTTCATAGTCACCTTATATCTCTTAATTCTTTCATTTTTACTCCTATTGCCAATTATCTTATTTCTACACATTCCCAACGCCAAGGAAGAGAATCTTACTGGCTTCTCTTGTTTGTGTTTGTGCCAGACTTCCTGTGTCAGGCTGTCTTCTGCACTCTTGCTAATGACTGGCCTGTGTTCTATTCTGTCATGGCTCAAGTGGAGTGGGGGGGGGGGGTGGATCAAGCAGCCCAGAAGGAAATTAAAACATGAGTCAAGTAGGGCTTTTGATGGCCCAGAGTGATGTCACTGCTCCGACCAGCCATCTGCAGCATGTGTCTTTTGCATAGTATTTTCAGTTAAACTGATGGATTTTCATTGCCTTTTGCTTCTCATGACCAATAGAATGAGAATGCAAAAGCCTGGGCTGTGGAGCACAGTCTTTGCCAATGTGCTCAGGTGTTTCTCTGTGCAAAACTAAGAAAAATACTGCCAGAGTAACTGTATGTCAATGCTTTCATTTTGTTTTGACATAGGTCTGCTGAGGTGATCAAAAACAATGGGCAAGAGCTGTGATAGGGGAATAATCCCATTTCCCTGCCTCCAGGAGACTCAAGCGTTCTATAGTGAGGTCTACCATATTTATCACCCCTCCTCCCTGTCTTCTCTCATGGTGAGGTCAGGGAAAGTTTAGCAGAGATGTTCATGTGAATACAGTCTATATTCATGAAAAGGCTTATATCTTGTTGCAAGCAACAGAATAACTATAAAGTTCAGCAGCTGGTTAAGAACTACTTTTTATTAATTTAATGATACTAAGCTTGATGTCTCTTTATAGTACTACCAGAGATTACTGGTTTTACCTTATAGCTTTTAATTATTTATATCCTAGATATTTAGCACTATGCTATATGTTTTTCCTCCTGCATTTTTTAATGGGAATATTAAAGCTGGCATTATTATGATCAGGGTAAACACATTATAAAGAGGTTGGTATGAGTTGTGAGGCTGTTATATTCACGATGCTCCACAAATAAATCTGCAGTTAATACTTGCATATATAATTAAAGTGAGGTCAGCCCTGGAATCGGGTCATAGGGTGGAGTTTGGCCATTTCAGGACAGAGACTTGGGAAATTTCAGTGAATGGAGTGACTGACCATTTTAGAGCAGCTTGGGAGAAAAATCAGGTTAGTTTTTATATGATCTACTCCTTCCCACCACTTTTAGTAAGTCTTCTGAGACAGCAGGGCACTGATAGTTACTACTAGGCTTTATATCAATTAAGGTGTTAGCATTTTATCTTAAAACACTGATGGAGTGAGCTTCAGGAATGCTTAACAGGGTGCAATAACATTCAACTGCTAAATGCTTGCTTTAATTATTTATTAGAGCCAATGTGAATGTTTTGAAAAAACTGCTCGCAGTGTAACATAAAACATTATCCAGCTTGAAATGAGATTAATCAGACTCCATCTTTAGTCAAAGAATTCAATAATTTTAGGATCCTGGAGATGATCCAGTTCCCTCTGTATTTCATAGGAAGGAAAACTGGGATGGATGGGGAGGGAATGTATCTAGGGCTGTACTGCAGGTCTGAGGCAGGAGCACTAACAAAATTTCAGCTCTTCTTCTCAGATGCAGGATGGTTTCTGTAATGCTGAGCTACTTAGTCTTTAATTCCTTCGTTTTTTTTTCTTTCATTTACACTTTGACAATGCTTACCAAGGCCCTATCTTTTACACTAAAAGTGTAAATTTGTTACCATTTATTGTCCCTTTATATTAGAAATACTAGTCGTTGCTATGAAATTATTTCATCATTTTGCATTGTTTTGCTTTTGAAGTTATTAACAGAAAAGTATTATGGGCCTTGAGAGCATAAGGTGAGCTCAGGTTTCGCATCCAAAGGAGTTTCAGTGAGAGCTAAGCTGTGAGTGGGTCGATCGTGACCTTCCTATGCAGTGTTGCAGATTTAACCTCGCCAAACAGTTCCATCAATCCTAATTTTTGTCCCTTTTTCAAAAGTGATGAAGTTTAGGCCTCTCTACTACTCTCATACTTTTATCTTTATTTTAAAATATAGATTTACAGAAGTTACAAAAGGTAGAGGGACATCTTTTGTACTCTGCTCATCTTCTCCCAATGCTTGCATCACCATATATGTATGTATATATATATATATATACATACATATATAGTGATATATATATATGCATTATATAATATATATATATATATATATATATATATAATGTGTACATCACTTGCATCTTGCATCACTATCGTACAGTATCAAAGTGCAGAAATCAACCAAGGTCCAATACACAGACAGTATTCAAATCACAAGTTGTGAGTGTGTGTGTCTATGCGTGTGTACATAGTATACTTCTATTCAATTTTAACATGTGTGTAGAGATGGGTAACTGCTGCCCCCACAACCAAGATGTAGTATTACTGCACAGTCTGCTCTGCCATGCTTGTGTAGCTAGGGTCACATCCATGCCTTTCAGGCCTGCTACTTAGCAACCACTTATCTGTTCTTCATGTCTATAATTTTATTTCAAGAATTTATGTAAAATAAAAGAGTACCTTATTTTACAAGAGTCACCTTTTGAAGCTATTATCTGTGAATACTACTCATATTACCCTCTTCACTCCATTTTATTCAAATTCTGTATTTTTTATAACATTCTATCACTAGGGTAATGAAATGTGAAACCAAGTGACTGTCTCCTACTTACAATTGATATTAATGAGAGCTACAGGAAAGCTATCTATATACTATTGTGTTGTACCGAGGGTCTTTCTAACTTTGATGTCTTATTGATTAAGTTCGAAAAGCAAACTTATTGATACATGTGGGAATCCATTTGTATTAATATAATTAAGAGACCCTTCCTAACCCTGGAAAAAATTAATTGAAAGTAATGGAGGACAGAGTACTTATTTTAAAGTAAATGAACTATTGGGAGTAATTACGAGTAGTCCAACTGTAATGGGATTTAATGAGACTGAAAAGAAACAAATTAGACATAATTGGAAGCTAAGCAAAAAGTCAAATCTTTATAATTTTAACTTTATAAAAGTCATTGAATTAAATGAATAGGATCAATTAGCAAAGGAAATAAAGCCCTGAAATAGATTTCCAGGAAACTGGTGTATTTTTTGAGAGGGAAGGTATTATTTCACTTAATGATTAGAGTTCAATAAAAATCAGTGTAATGAATTTTGCAGGCTTAATAGTTTAACTTCAAAAGAAGTAATTTTGCAAATTTATAGTTTTACCTTAAAAAGTATGAAAGTTGCTTTAAGCAATCAAGGAGTACAATTTATTTGATATACTAAAGTAGAATATTCACAAAAAAATCAGTGATTTAAGGTGGTTTTGAGTGTAGATATGATTGCTGTAATTGTATTTTCACTTTAGGGCTGAGTTAGTTGCATGAGAATTATACTTGGCTTGCTGTAGAAATTGTGTGACTGAAAATATGTTCACCACATTGCTTTATACAGACTAACTGTTGTTCATTTGCTTTTCCTCCAGTACTTCTCTCAGTCATAAGGACTGTCCTGCTAAAGGCCCCATCAGTGCTTGTTCAATTACATAAGTGATAATCTGTGAAACAGGTCACCCAAGAACTCACAAGTTAGAAACTGTGGAGGCTGTTTTGGTACCCACAGTTTCTATACTTTTAGATTTGCTTTGTTTCTCTTCTCTTACTTTTTAACTTCTTATTGGGCTCACTTAAAGCTATCTATCTATCTATCTGTCTGTCTGTCTCTGTATAGATACAACTATCTCTACCTACAAGCACATAAAAATTTAACAATTCTTAAGTGAACAGGACGGTAGTGTTAACCATATATATAATGTTATGTGACAAATCTTTAGAACTTTTTTCATCTTGCCAAGTAGAAACAATATTGTGTTACCTCCAACTGGGTCCTACCTCCAACTTCTCTTTTCCCTCTCCCTTATCCTCTGGTAATCATAGTTCTTTTGTTTCTAAGACTTTGAACACTTAGATACAACATTTAAGAGGAATCATGAAGTATTTGTCTTTCTGTGATTGGCTTAGTTCTCTTAGCATAGTATCAAAGTTTATCTGTTATAGCATATGACAGAATTTCTTCTTTTTTTAAAGTTTCAGTTTGGTTTTATTGTGAGGCATACATGTCTGATTTTTGTAAGTTTGTTGGTATTTCTGTCAACAAGATCATTTCTAAAACAGATTATATGTTATAAAGTAATGTAGTTTCAGTTATTTTTCTGCTTCCTGAAATATCTGACCTCAACAATTAAAAGAAGAAGAGGTTTATCTGAGCTCGCAGGTAGTTTCTAGTTGGTTGGCTTAACAGTAGAAACACTATGGTGGAAAGAGCTGGATAGAGGAAAGTTGTTCCTGAAATGGTGGCTAGAAAGCAGGGAGTGAAAGAAGGAACATGGAAGGTGATACATCCAACCAAGTCCTTCTTCCAAATGAGTCCTAAATTCACAGGGCCTACTTTCAAATTGTTCCTATATCTAAACAGGTCCTTCATTCAACTGGGCCCTACCTTCAATAGGACCTACCTCTAACCAGATCCAACTTCTGACTGGGTTCTTCATCTAAATGGGTCCTTCATCCAATCGGGTCATACCTCCTACCAGGTCTTACTTCTAACAAGCCTACCTCAAACCAGGTCCTACCACCAATCAGGTCCTAAATCCAATCAGGGCCTAACACCAATTGGGTCCTACTTCCAACCAGTACTACCTCCCACTGGGTCCTACCTCCAACAGGGTGCTACCACCAAGTGGGTCCTACATCCAACCAGGTCCTACTTGCAACAGGCCCTACCTCTAACTGGGTCCTACCTCAAATAGGTCTGACTTCCAGCTGGGTCCTACTTCCAACAGGCTGCTACCTCAAACCAGGTCCTACCTCCAACTGGGTACTACATCTAAATGGGTCTTTATCCAACTGGGTCCTACTCCAACGGGGCCTACCTTCAATAAGGCCTACCTTTAACCAGGTCATAGCTCCAGCAGGATCTACCTCCAAAACAGGTCCTACCTCCAACAGGGTGCTACCTCCAAATGGGTCCTACATCTAAACTGGTCCTTCATCCAACAGGGTCCTACCTCCAACAGTGTCCATCTATACCCAAGTCCTACTTCCAACCATATCCTACTTCAATTAGATCCTACTGCCAAGAATGCCCACCTCCAACAGGGCCTAGCTCAAGCAGGGTCCTAACACCAAATGGGTCTTAAATTCAACCAGATCATACCTCCAACCAAGGCAAACCTCAAATAGGGCCTACCTCCAACAGGGTCCTATCTCAAACAGGTTCCTAGCTCCAAACAGGTCCTACTTACAAAATGCCTACCCTCAACCAAGTCCTACCTCTAACCAGGTCCTAACTCCAACAGGGTTTACCTCCAATGGGATCCTACATCTAAACGGTTCCTTCATCCAACTGGGCCCTACCTCCAAAAAGCCTACCTTCAAAAGAGCCTACCTCTAACCAGGTCCTACCTCCAACAGTGTCCTACATCCAACAGGGTGCTACATTTAAGTGGGCCCTTCATCCAAACAGGTCCTATCTACAACCAGGTCCTCATAGCAAGGCCTACCTTCAACAGGGCCTACCTCTAACTGGGTCAACCTCCAACTGTCCTACCTTCAAAAGGCTGCTAGGTCTAAGTGGGTCCTACTTCCAACAGGGTGCTACCTTTAACCAGGTCCTACCTCCAACAGGGTGCTACATCTAAATGGGCCCTACCTCCAAATAAGCCCTACTTCCAACAGGACCTACCTCCAACTGGGTCCTACATAAAAATTTGTCCTTCATCCAACAGGGTCCAATTTCCCACCAGGTCTTACTTCCAACAAGGCCTACCTCAAATGGAGACCTACCACCAAATGGGTCCTAAGTCCAACCAAGACTTAACACCAATTGAGTCCTACCTCCAACCGGGACTACCTCCCACTGGGTTCTACCTCCAACAGGGTGCTACATCCATGCAGGTCCTATTTCTAACTGGGTCCTACCTGCAACAAAGGGCTACAACCAACAGTGTCCTACCTACAAACAGGTCCTACTTCCAACAATGCCTACCTCAACAGGGCCTACCTCTGACCTGGTCCTACATCCAACCAGGTCCTACTTCCAACAGGGCCCACCTCCAACTGGGTCCTACCTCTCCTTTCTTTTTAAGGATAGTATTTAATTGTATGTATATGCCACATTTTTATACACTCACCTATTGAAAGATATTTAGATTGATTTCACTTGATAGCTATTGTGAATAATCCTATAAGGAATATGGATGTGCCCTTAAATCTTTTTTTGAGATAGGGTCTTGCTTTGTAGTTCAGGCTGGCCCTGAGCTCACTATGTAGCCCAGGCAAGCCTCAAACTCAACAATCCTCCTGTCTCTGCCTCCCGAGTGCTGGGATTACAGGCATGAGCCACCACGCCTGGCACTGTGGTATGTGGTATTGATTGTTGGTGGGTGTGAGTCACCACGCCCAACATTGTATGGGGTTACTGGGATCGAACTCAGGACCTTACGCTTGTGAGGCAGGCAGGCACCAGAACCACTGAGCTAAATCTCTGGCCCTGCCCTTAAATCTTGAGACCCTGATTTTAGTTATTTTTGTTATGTGGAGAGAGGTGGAATTGCTGTAACATTTAATAAATTAATTTTTAACCTTTAATTTTCTTACATAAAATTTAAACCTCTGGATTTCCAGGCTTGTATTACTATTTTGATATAAATATTTTTTATTATTTTTCAAGTAGGTTTCCAACGTTTACTTCTAACTTGACTCAGGGTACCTGTGAGGCCTCACTTATATTTGTTTTGAAGTTTCTAAATGTATTGGGTTATAAATGTTTTGTTATTAATTTTAATATAACTGTATGCCTAAGAAGAATATATATTACTAACTTTGGTGAAAGTCCTTATAAATATTGTTTTATCAATGCGATTTACTGGTTACTGAGAGAAATGTGTTAAGAGAAAATGTTATAGTGGTTTTTCTTTTTAATTCTCTAAAGTTTGTTTTTCATGTATTTTGTAGCTAATTCTTCATGATACATGTTTACATTTTAATTTTTGTTTGATGAAGCAGATCTATATTTAACTAGTGACTGTTTTAATCTCTTATAATGTTTCACTAGATATTAACATTGTAATATGAGTGGATTAATGTTAGTATTTGTTGGGTATCTCCTCTTGTATATATTAATTTTAATCATCATGTTTTATATATGGCTCTTTTAAGTTGTGTATAGAGATTTCATTTTGAACTGAGTTTGATTGTGTATTTAAATGATTAGTTTAAAACAGTTACGTTTATAGGGATTATACTGATCTTTATACTTATATACTATAGTTATTTATAATTACTATACCAAATGGATAGTATATACTAAATTTATAAATATTATATTGTACTTATTTAAGTGTCATTTTTGGTCATAATTTTTTATGCTTCTTTTTAGCTGTCCATTCTTGGCTTCTATCAGATAAAGTTTTGACAATTCTTGACTCCCTTTTCTTTTACACAAAGAAGTAAGACAACATGAGCCAGAATCAGCAGAAACAACACATAATTAATGTGTTTTGCAATTTTGATTTGTGGGTGTATGTCCAGCAGTTGGTAGGAAATCTGTGAGGCCTCAGTTCTGAGTAAGTCAGTCAGGAGTTTTTTTATGAGTTTCAGCCCAGGGTTCCAAAACATTTGCTACCTGGGATTTCTTCATGTTGCTTTCTTGGCTTAGATTTTCTTAGACTTCACTGAAGCATAAATTCAAAATGTAAACCTAGTTCAGTGTGGGACTGTGGTTTTACTACCTTAAGGGAATTATTTTTTTCCCCTTCTCAGGACTCAAACAGATGGAGAAGCTCTTTTTTCATGTTTTAATTTTTGTCAGAAGCTTTTATTTCCTGAACCATGAGTTCTGAATTTATGCAGAAGCTTCCCTTCTGCTACCTTATGGGTCTGAAGCCTTGTCTTCTTTTCCTGTTTAACTATAAGATTTGTACCTCTGCCTTTTTAGGGTTGGCACATGGTTCAAGCCAGTCATGGTTTCTTTTATTCACTGACCATTCAGGGGGTTTGTTTTGTCTTGTGGTCATATTCCCCTGGGTTTTTCTGCTACCCTCTTGGAAGTACAACTATGCATTTCAATACACATTTACTGTGTTTCATCTGCCACTTTTTTGTGTTTGCAGCAAAGGCTTTTCAGAATATCTACTTCAAGTCATTGCTAAAAGAGGAGCTTTGTTTGGGGTACACTACAAATATCAATTTCATGTGAATAATATTTATATAAAAACCATTTTTTTGTCTATGAACACATGGAGCCACATGGAATTCCAGGTGTGCCATATTATCTTAATGCAATTGTACTTTTCAAGTAAGTTTTATCATTTTGATTGTTCTTAGTGTAATATTGGCTTCTATTTCCTTCAGTATATCAGTGATTCTTTCTGTCATGTGATGTTGAAATGTCTTAAGTCTATGCTGGTCTAAGAGAGTATAAAAGATTACTTGAGGCCTTATTGAGAGTGTGTAACGAGTGCTATAGACTCTGTAGGCCCTGAAGTGGCCAAAATGCTCAGTGGAATGACATATGCTTGGTTTCCCTTAGGTTGGTATCACTGTGGTCGGGGGCACTGCTGAGGGCCTGGCCACTTTCTACTGTACATCCCATGCTCTAGGAGGCACCCTAAGTGGGCCGCACGCAGCGGTCTGTGAAGCAGCAGTCAGGTGTCATTTCTGGAGGTCAGATGAGCTGCCTTGTCATTTGGATTGCATACTTTTCTTTGAGATCTAAAGCAGACCCAATAAATGCTTGGACAAGGAGAACTGGCTCATAATAGTTGAAAGTGTTCTCAGCATGATATAGGAATGGCTCTCGGAGGGAAATCTATGGATATAAGAGTGGCTGTACAAAGTGCAGCAACGTGGAACTTTAAAAGTTAGAATTTTTCCTTTAATGACAAGTAGTTTCTCCAAACTTCTCAAGTCTAGGGCACAAATGCCACCCCTTCCTCTCTTCAGCTCAGAGGAAGTGATTAACTGCAGATATTGGCCTGGAAGGGTGGGTCCAGTTCCCTGTTTAGAGCAAAAAAGAGAGCAGAAGATGTCTGGAAGCAGTAAAGCAAGCTTGGGAATGTCTTCTCCTCGATTCATTTTTATTTTACTTTGCTTTTTGTTATGAGACTTGAATGTACCTGTACATGATGAGAAGGTGCCTTGGGGAAAGTGAGGCCCCTTCATCTGCTCAGAGATCTCTTTGAATAAACTCTTTTTTCCTTCCTAAAATATAAAGCCTCTTTGGATGTGGTCAGCAGTGCCAATGAATGAACCAACCTGAGCTTGTGGATCTCAGAGGCTGGTAACAGCTGTCTCGTTTGTAGTGGTGTTGTTATGTTAAGGGTATTCAAGTCTATTCCTGTTTCTCTGCCTCTTTTCCCTGTCCTCTCTCCTCTTTTTTCTCCCTCCCTTCCTTTCCACTTATCCACCTCTTCTACCTTGTGCTCTTTCTGGTATATAATTATCTTCATTTATGAAATCCACTGCAGTGCTTTGTCTGCAGCAGGATAAATTCTGATTATTTTTATTTTAATATTATTGATGCAAGCAATCATGAGGGGCAGTGGGTGTGCAGGAACTTTTCCATTATATGACCATCAGGAAATTAAACAAAAATGTGTCAGCAACAGCACAGGCCATGAAAGGTGTATTTCCATTCCATGTTTCAGTGGTCATTGGTGTACATGGATCAAGCCTCCAGGGTCCTCTAGCATATCTATGGATATTAAAAATATCTGAAGTGGCCTGTTAGAGCCACACTTACTTTTGATTTTGTACAATAGACTCTCCAGAGGCTCACAAGTAGCTACCATAATGTGCATCATACAACTTTTAAAAAGATAGCAAATCAAGGTCTTAAATAAATAATCATGTTTCTCTTCAACATGATAATTATTAGTGGCGATTTTCCTATTCCAAGTATGTCTCCATTGTACAATAAGAATTAGTAATCAATTCTAAAATCCTTTGGAATTATTTTCAGATTCTGTGCCACAGTTCCTAATAATGTCTCAATGGCAGTGATTCTTTATTATTTAAAAGTACTTATGAGTTTTTAGAATAACCAGAAATAACACTTACCTAGTTAAAATTTATAAGGTTGATTTCTTACTGACATACAACCATGTATGTTAGGAGTTTTGCTTAAAACGGTCTTAAATGGTCCATGAGGACAATCTGAAAAGTGGAGTTTAGAATTATTTTTAACGTCACTGAAAGATAACTTTTGCAGGTAATGTTTTCTTAAAAAGCTCATTGAGATAAACAAGATTTGATATGTGTATTGGGATATACATTGTTTGGCAGTCCTATCTTATATTCTCCTTCACAAGAGCAGAAAACACATGTACCAACTCACTAGGATGAATATAATTGTTCTATAATGCAAATATGCACTAATAAAATAAAAATTTAAAAAGCAGAAAATATTTCCACAGTGTTCTTTAATTGCAAGTAGAATGCTTTTGTATTCATTACTCCTGCCTACTTCTCTGTCTCAGAGTACTCTCCTTGCACCTGTATGAGCTAACTCTTTTGTCTCTGCTTCCCTCACTCATACATCTCTGTCACTAGCTTTAAGGATAAGCACATAGTACAACCTGGGCTAATCACAGAAAGCCACACTCCTGATTACAGGACTGTCCTGAGAGTGGACAGGTAATCCATTCAGACCAGTCAAAGAGCTAAATAAGGGAAGAGGATCTTACCATCTGAGAGAGTTACTGGATTTCTGTCTAGTACTGTGGGGAAGATGTGAGTCTCAGGTTGGACAGAGTGAAACAAATACACTGACAAGACCTGGAGGTTGAGAATTTCAGCTCCTTTGCAGGTGTTGACACTAGCACCTGACACAGTTGTGCCCACACTATTCCTGGGATTTGGTTAGGGAACTGCCAGTTCCTATTTTGAGATAGTTGGTTGATGTGGACTACCCTTTTCAATCACAAGTCCTGATTCCTTAGCATCTCACTGAAAAAGTATTTGTAAGGATTTCATTATTAATTAATATAGTATTGGTGCTGAACAAAATGATTTACAGAGGTACAGTCTGCATTTCAGTGGTTCACATTCTAGGGGCTGGGTGCCTGGTTCTTGTTTTCTAGAACTGTAACATGTAGGCTCAATGAATCTTTAATACTCATTTTGGGGTGTATGGTTAAAAATTAATTTTAACAACTGAAAGTTGCCCATCTTTCCAAGAAGCTGAGGCATCCTCCTATGGAGCACCAAGTTACTTTCAGGCATTTGTGTGCATAGAGCTATTGTGTCAAGGTTGAACTGTTTCTTCTCTCGCACATCAGAAAATTGATGCACAAAAGCTTTCAGTGTAATAGCTATCATTCTAGGCCTCTGGGCGATGGAAATTTGGTTATCTTTTCACTCACTTGACAATCGATCCATTGTTTGCACTGGATAATCTGGCTTTGTTGAAGCACACCGCTGTTTGTGTTTTTAATTCCAAATCTTACCTCATTATGAACAATTTTCTACCTCCTTCTCTAGGGAAATGCAAATGCTGCTTGTTTATATAGAAAGTGAAAAGAATTCTGTGCTGACATTTTTGCTTGCTTTCACAGAGACAAAGGAAAATAAGAAGAGTACCGAATTCATATGCTGAATTTTCTTGTGCTTTCCCCCTGTGTTTGCTGGACTCTCCCTTCGGCACTAAACTGTATTTTGTCCAGGTTTCTTCATGCACTGACCACTAACTGCTGAGACTAATGTTTTTGATGCATATTTTGTTTCTTTTGACTAATTTGTCTCCATTTTCTGTGCTGAAGCCCATAGTGAACAACCATATTTTAAGTGGGGTATTTGAAATAACAGTGATGCTCCATATTGTATTTCTGCTGGCTTAAATTGAGACTTCTCTGATAAGTAATAGTCCAGGACAGAGTTGTAGGACCTCAACAGTATCCTGCTGTGGCCCTAGGCACTAAGTGAACTCACAGTGAAGACTGAGAGGTGACAAATGTCCACACTCAACACTCTTAAGCACTGCCAGTGGGCTACCAAGAGCAGCCACAGATCCTGAGCTCTACTATTTCAGCATAATTCATTTCCTGTGTTTTCAATGAAATTACTCATTTCTTTTCCCTGTAGAACTTTCTTGTTGAGTTGTGCCACTGATTTATATTGGAGAGTTTTATATACAATAGTCCAATGAAGCTCTTCTTTGTGTCTCTTGCAAAGCTGCTATTTTTACATTTCACAGTGGCTTTTTGACAGAGTACCAAGGAAAAATCACTTTCTGATTCACTATCTGAAACATTTTTGCGTTACCAAGCTTAAGTATGGTATTTATGCTAAGTAGACAATATAAGTTTTTCTTTTAATTTGCATTGACTACAATGCATAACACTAAATTTGTTACTCATTTCTGGCAACTTTTTTTGGCATGGACTATATGATGAATCTTAGATCTGGTTCAATCTTTTCTTTCTGTGTTTTCCAACTGAAGACCTCAGTTTTTCCTTTTGTTAGAATACTTTATGTTGTGATTCTACATTAATTTTAATAAAATTACCTTTTATAAAGATGGAAGGCATAAATAAAATAAGGTAGACATTTCTTATAAAGTGGCACCTAATCTTGCCAACTCATGTAAGAGCACACTCTATTTGATGTAGCCAAGAGCAACAAACCACAAAACATGTGCATGGTCAAAGTAGATGTCTCAAAGGTCTTGCATTGTAGTCTTTGGAATACAACTTAATAGAAATTCTCTTAGCTTTGATTTCGAAACTTAATTTTAGATCACATGCTATTTAAAGAATCTATAGCATATGATTTCTAAGCTTAGTAAATTAAAAATGAGAAAATTAGAAATGAGAAGTGAAGCACTCAGCAAGTGAGGTAAAGAAAACTTTATGGAAAGTTTAAGAAAGTAACTAAGGCAAAATGACCTCATATACTTTGATAAACCTTATCGTATGTTATATAAAGTTAACTGTATTAATTTTGCATTTAATCTAGTAGTCCTAACAATGATTTAGGTAATATAAACTAAATTCCAGGAGAGTGTACAATGTTACTTTGTGCTTTGGACCTTTTTGTGAAAGCTTTTCAGTAAAAATATTGAAATTCATGTAAAAAAGTCATTGCTGATTAGAGGAGTTTTGTCAGTTTTCTAGAAATTTTGTCTGTTCGGGGCTCTTATATTCCAAAGACTTTAGATAATTGAATTTTATATTATATAAACCATTACCATTAATTTCTATTTAAACTTTGAATTTGTGTGGAGTAAGAGTAAGACTAACAGTCATAATCTCTGGAACTCAAAGCAACACTGATCAAACAGGTTGGAAGATATGTGGACCCAAGTTTAATATATGCTGGTTTCACTAGAAAAGTGTCATTTGATAGTGTGCAAATAATCAAATGGATATATCTTCAGAACTTTCATAGCAACAACTTTTGTATCTACATGAGCAAGCAACATACTCCATTTAATATTTAAGGTACAGCTGCATGCATCATATTGTCGATAATTTGAACTTCTACTTATTTTAATAGTAGAGTTTTAAATGTTCAACATATTTCTGCACATTGCAGATTCTGTTTTTGTAGGTTATATATGTGGAAATATTTCTCATATTTATTGAGAGAATAGTTATGTGTTGATGCAGTGTTTATTTTTTCTTATGCTAGATTGTGTTTATTTAGAAGTTTTTCATTATGTGGTTTATTTCTATGTGAACAATTCTCTAGTATCTTGCTTTAGTTATGTACTCAATGGTTAATTTTCAGTTTTATCTTATTTAATAGATATATTTTTGTGGTGTTAGGTAGGGGTTGAACTCAGGGTCTCATTCAAACTAAAGACATACTCTATATTAGTTTCCAGCCCAGTAGTTACTTTTCTTTTCTTTTCTTTTTTTTTTTTTTTTAGACAGGGTCTCACTTTGTAGTTCAGACTGGCCCTGAGCTCACTGTGTAGCAAAGGCAAGCCTTGAACTCAGCAATCCTCCTGTCCCTGCCTCCCAAGGGCTAGGATTACAGGTGTGAACCACCACGCCTGGCACTGTGATATGTGGTATTGATGGCTGATGGGCATGAGTCACCACGGCCAGCATTGTATGTGGTTACTGGGATCGAACTCAGGACCTTGCGCTTGCAAGGCAGGTGCTGGAGCCACTGAGCTAAATCTCTGGCCCCAGTAGTTACTTTTCAAATCACTTTATGAATATTTTTATAATCTATCCATATATCCAGTACTTCTTACTTCTCTATTTTGTGTAGTATTAAATTAGACTTCTCTTTCTATTCCTTTCTCTCATTTCCTCATTATAATTTAGTTAACATTATCCATGATTTAGTATATACAATGTGTAAAGTGTATATACTGTTTTAAATTATATACCTGGGTGTCTGGCTATTCCAGATAAGAAGTATGAGATGAGGTTTCTCAGGACACTGTTAATAATGCACACTGAACAGCTACAAGGTTTGCCCTTTTCATCACAGTCAATATGATAATTCTTCTTTAAACTGTTAATTTGAAGAACTGTGTGTCCATGCGCAGCAGTTTTGACCTGGCCCATCTTCTTCCCTTCTTCTTCTGGTTTTTGTTTGCTATAATATTTGTTTATTTCCAGGGCATGTGGTATTTATATTCACACTATCCTTAGTCTTATGTATTTTTTAATTTCAGCCAATCCCATTTCACTGTTTTTTTTTTTTTTTTTTGCCATAGTCTGCTTTTGGCTGGTCAAAGTTTATTTTGCAGTATAATACTTTTCTCAAGTAAGATAATATTCCCTGAGTTTTGTGTATTTAAAACGGCTTGAAATCTATATTGGCAACATAGTTTTGCTGGGTGTAAAACCTTCAGATTTTAGTATCATTTTGAATATCCTTGAAATATTGTTCAACTGCATTTTGGTATTGAATAGTGATAGGGAAAATATTAGTCTAATCAGATATTATCTCTCTCTTTTTCCTTTCTCTCTAGTTTTTCTTCCCTTTTGATGGCAGTCTTGGCATGGTGCCCAGTTTGGTCTCAAACTCCTAGGCTTATGTGCCAAATGACTTTTCTGTCTCAGCCTCCCAAGTGTTGGGACTACAGATGTGTGCCACCATATCGAATTGTATATCCTCTTTTTAATAAGTAATTATCTTTCTTTGAAGTCCATGTTTCTTTTTTCTTTAATGTTTATATAAATTTTGAGGGATGTCTTAGTGTTTTCTATGAGATATAATTTTACTTTGTAAAAATTTTCTTGAGTCACCTCTTAATGTGTTGTTTCAAACTTTTAATTTTTCCTTTTCATTGCTATCATGCTGCCTTTTTTGGGTACTTCTTTTACTGTATTTGCTGGTCATTACTTTTTCTCTAATCCTTTTCAGAATTTTTCTTTCAACTTCTCTTTATCTGTTTTTTTTTCATTTCTATGATCAGTGTTCCTGTGTTTTCCATGGTCTCTTTTCATCTCTGTACTTCTTATTTATTCATTTTCTTTTATCTGCTTTTTATTTTTTATTTTTTTTTACTAGTTTTAGTCAGCATACATTTTATTTCTTGTTTGTTGTGGTTGGTTAAGTGTTCTCCAAAGGCTCTTATGTTAAAAGCTGGGTCACTAGGCTACTGTACTACAAGGAGGTGGTAGAGTCTTTGAGAGGTGAAGCCTAGAGAAAGGCGGTATGGCATTGGAGAAAGTCCTTGAGGGAGATAATGAGGCCCCGCCTCTCCTTTTGTCTCTGTTTCAGAACTACCATAAGGTGAGCAGCTTCCTCCATTGCATGTTCCTTTCATGATGTGCTGCCTCACCATAGAACCCCAAACAGCAGATCTGGGCTTAAATATCCAAAGCTATAAGGCAAAATGAAATTTTCCTCTTTTCAAGTTGATTCCTCAGGTATTTCATTAGAGCAACAGAAAGCTGATTCACATGTTGTTTTACACCTTTTCCCTGATATTTCTGCTCGGTGTTCTTCTATTTTTTTTTTTTTTTTTGAGACAGGGTCTAGCTTTGTAGTTCAGGCTGGCTCTGAGCTCACTATGTAGCCCAGGCAAGCCTAAAACTCCACAATCCTCCTGCCTCTGCCTCCTGAGTGCTGGGATTATAGACATGAGCCACCACACCCGGCATACTCTTCTATTTTTGATGTAATGTCTTCTTTAAGTTTTTTTTTAAATGAGAAAATACGTGAGTAAAATTTGTGTCTTTGGCAATGATTTTAGCTGTGCTCTTTGTCACGTTTGATTTTTTCTTTTCCATACTTTTTATCACAGTGTTTTATATAGATTTATTATAGAATTTTTTTGGAATCAGCAATTTGTGAGATGGTCCTGTGGAAGATAAGGGAGGAGATAAAGTTGTCTTACAAGCTTGACAAGCCAAGGATTTTTTGCTTGGATAACAAAGAAGCAGGCTACTCCTCTAAATATAGCTAAATGGTAGGATTTTTGTTCTAACACTACCGTCTCTAAACCAAACCAGGCCCAAGAGTGCCTTTGGTGACATCCCTGTCCAGCTTTATTTCTGAGACAATAATTCCAAAAAGAGAATACAACTTTTGTTCCTCATGAATTTGTCGACTTCAAGAAATATCATTTGACTAGCGTTTTCTGAAAGCAACTATTATAATGCCCTTTATACATCCACCATTGTTTATTTTTCCTTTCTTCTGTCATAACTTAGTTGATTTCCACTGTTTTAAGTCTCTACATGTATTTTGGAGTGTGGAGTTTATATCCATTTCTTGCTAGTTTTGCTGAAAATAAAATTTATGTTTAAATTTTTCTTTCTGTTTTCAGTGTTACTTTCAGGAAGAATATTGAAGGATGCTGTTTATATAACTATGATTATAGCATGGTATTGATATATCATTTAATATTCTAATCTCATATCACAAACTGTACAGTTTTCCAAGGCTTATATTGAAATTATCTATTTGTCAGTATTTACTACATTTTCTACTTTTTCACATGTGTTATATGTGATGACTCTGGACAGGACACAAATGTGTGTCGAAACTCCAAATGTTTCTTTTTTCTCTGTCTCCTCAAATGTACTATCATTTAGTAGTTAATTTTGTTCAGAATTCTGTAGTCATTACTGGTTATTTGATCACAATAAGTTAGTTTGTGAGCACTTACATGGGTTCTGGGAGCAGAGCTGTTAGCAGATACTATTTCTGCTTTTGAATGATATCTGAGAAAAATATAAAGGTCAAATTACCAGAATCATGGGTTTTAGTGGATAACCTGGAATTTCTCTGTCAGCAAGGTTAGAAGAATACTGAAGCCATTTCAGATTGATAGTGAATGTAATTTTGAAAAGACAGATAAACAAACTTGGTATCAGGTTATTTATTCATTTTACTTGAAAAGAATTTATAAATGTCTTTAATATCACATATGACAGCTATAGACTAATATAAAATACAAATATACAAAAGAGTACACAGCAGTGGAACATCCTAAGCTACATAAAAAGGAAAAAGATATATTTCACTTGACAAGTATAAATGAGTAAAGTTTTCATTTAAAAATTCCTTAAAGACTGAAAGGCTGAGGCAAGAGGTTCACAAGTTTGAACCCTTCCTAAGCAACTTAGTGACTTAGCAAGATCGTGTTTCAAAATAATCATAAAAAGGGCTGGAAGAAAGCCTTGGGGCCCCCAGTATGGCGAAAGAATTATTTATTAAGAACAAAGTCATCAGGGGCCAGAGATTTAGCTCAGTGGTTCCGACGCCTGCCTCTCAAGTGCAAGGTCCTGAGTTCGATCCCAGTAACCACATAGAATGCTGGGCGTGGTGACTCACGCCCACCAACAATCAACCAGCAGTCAGCACCACATACCACAGTGCTGGGCATGGTGGCTCACACCTGTCATCCCAACACTTGGGAGGCAGAGACAGGAGGATTGCTGAGTTCAAGGCTTGCCTGGGCTACATAGTGAGCTCAGGGCCAGCCTGAACTACAAAGCAAGACCCTGTCTCAAAAACAAAACAAAACAAAACAAAACAAAAAAAACCCAAAGTCATCAGGTCCTCTCATGCAGAAGAGGTTAAGAACGGTCAATTGTCTTATGAATAAATTCCCCTTCAACACAGAAAGACTCAGCAACTTTTTAGTGTTCACCATATAATAGAGAATTATCAGCTTACTTTCTATTTTTCTACTTCTTTCTCTCATTTCCTTCCTTGTGAAATGGTCTTATGGAGGATAGGAGAGGTGATGAAGTTGTCTTGCAAGCTTAACATGGAACAAACCTCCCTCCTTCCTTCCCTCCCTCTCTCCCTCCCT